>ML662445.1:27094603-27180798 GCA_007570785.1 Antilocapra americana
TGGGGGGGAAGCATATGTAAACCCATGGTGATATCATGACAATGTATGGCAAAAACAATTAAAAAAACATAAATTAAAAAATAATAAAAAAATATTACAATAATAAAAATGATAATAGGAAATTCCAAAAAAAAAAAAATTATCTCCCTGATGGCTTTGTTTCTCTAAAAGTATTATATCAGAAGAAGCGCAGGAGCCCCATGAGATAGAAGACATAATTCCCCATGCTGGAGGGAAACTCCCTACAGGACCCTGCAGGAGTGATGACCTCTGTCAGTCTATAGCAGCACTTCAGGGAAGTGGCAAGGCTCGGAAATGCTAAAAGAGTGGTGTGCCTGTGAGCCAGACTCCATTTATTCATTCCCGACTCATTCAACAGTACCCACTGAAGCTTTCTGTGTGCCAAGCACTGGGATAGACACCTGGGATACATTACCAGACAAATGAAAAATCTCTGCCCTTCAGGAACTTGTATATTACCTGGAAAAGAGAGATAATAGACAATGTTCATCATAAATACCTTATAACGGATGCTCAAGTGCAATTGTTATTTTAAAAAAGCAAAGTCAGAGTGATCACTTGGGGATATGGGAAGGGGGCCTGACAATTTTAAATAGAACCATCACAATAGGCTTCACGAGGCCTTCATGTCTTGGTAAAGAAGAGATTTTAGTAAAGACTTGCAGGAGGCAAGGGCTTAGCTCCTGAGCTGCTTGGAGAATGAATGATCCAGGTAGCGGAAACAACTCATTCAAAGGCCTCAAGGCAGGAAGGGTCCTGACACTTCTGTGGAAAAGAAGGAGGCTGGTGTGTGTCGGGGGTGGGGAGGGAGTGAATGTATGTTTGTGGGAGAGAGCCGAGAAAGATGCTGGCTGTTAGCCATTGTAAGGATGTTGGCTTTTATTCTGAATGAAAAGGAGAGTTATTGGAGTTTTGACCTGAGCAGTGACACAATCTTTGTTTTCAAAGGATCACACTAGTTTCTATGTTAAGAATAGACTGTTTGGGGACAGGTTGTCAGGGATGGGGAATGCAAGGGAAAAAATCCACGAGACTGACAAACCAGGGAAGACAGGCTGACAGCTTGAACCATGCTTGCAGCAGCAAAAGCTGAGAAAAATAGTTGGATTGTGGATGCACAATGAAGGTAGCATCCACAGGATTGCCTCATGGCTTAGGAATGAAATGAGAGAGAAAGACCACAACTGAGAATAAGAAATCAAAGACTTAAGTTGCAACCATCTCAGTATCAGGTTAAAAAAATTTCTAGTTTGTAAGCAAATGGCAGTGTCTGAAAGGAACACATGATTTCAAAAGGAGGAAATCCCTGGTCATCACAATAGCCTGAAGATGAAAAGGCTTGTCTCAATTTTTGGGTGCCTCAGAAGTCTCTCCAGATTTTTTCATGATCTGAGAGAGGACAGAGGAGATTAATAATTTAGGTTGCATATCTCCATAATCTGGCAGCTGTGTTGCGCTCAGTCAGTCATAGACTCTCTGGTCCAGTTACAGCTGTTCAAATATGTGCTTACACACGTCGTGAGCCTGCAGCTTGTCAAGTTTCCCACAAATAAGACACACCTGTGGAACACGCCTGGAGAAGGCAATGGCACCCCACTCCAGTACTCTTGCCTGGAAAATCCCATGGATGGAGGAGCCTGGTAGGCTGCAGTCCGTGGGATCGCTACAAGTTGGACACGACTGAGTGACTTCACTTTCACTTTCATGTATTGGAGGAGGAAATGGCAACCCACTCCAGCATTCTTGCCTGGAGAATCCCAGGGATGGGGGAGCCTGGTGGGCTGCCGTCTATGGGGCTGCGCAGAGTCAGACACGTCTGAAGCGACTTAGCAGCAGCAGAAGCACTGGAATACGCCGCTCTTAAATAGCATTATATACTTCATCCCTCTCTTCCAGTCTCTGCTGTGGTCCAGCGCAACCACTAACCTGCCTTCTCAGATGCCAGCTTGATTTTGGGTGTGTTTCTCTGTCAATGTGACTCCTTTGGCTCAACTTATGGCTTATAAATCTGTACATTGTGTTGCTTGTGGTTTGCTCATTCTCTCCTGGATTCAAGATTGGCAAATTTTTCTATAAAAAGCCAAACAGTCAATATTTGAGGCTTTTCTAGGCCATGTATAGCCTCTGGTACATAGCCTTCCATGTCTTTGCTCTTTGTTTCTTTTTGTTGTTGTTGTTGCTTTTACAACCCCTTTAAAAATATGAAACCCATTCTTAGCTCAAAGGTCAATAATAAAGGAGGCACTGTGCCAGCCTTGATCTGCTGGTCATAGTTTCCCTGTAGGCTGTAGTCTAGTCTGCTGACAGCTAGGCAGAGTATAGCTTCCCAGGTGGCACTGGTGGTAAAGAACCTGCCTGCCAATGCAGGAGATGTAAGAGATGCAGGTTCGATCCTTGGGTTGGGAAGATCCCTGGAGGAGAGCATGGCAACCCACTCCAGTATCCTTGTCTGTAAAATCCCACAGACAGAGGAGCCTGGCAGCAGTTCATGGAGTAACAAAGAGTCAGACAGGACCAAAGTGACTTAGCACACACAAGCAGAGTATACAACTGTGTGTGTGTCTGTCCTGCACTTGAGGAATGTTTGGGAAGGTTCTAGTCGGGGGCTACCTGTTGGAGCCTTCTAGTGCATGTCTTCTGGTGCACATAGATACACGTTTTTATCAAGAATATACCTGACTGTGGAATTGCTGGGTCACAGGGTATAATTCTGTATGTATATGTATGCCTGTGTGTGGCATGTGTATCTGTATTCAACATAACTAGACATTCCAACCAATCTTTCAAAGAAGTTACACCAATTTATGCTGCCAATACTTGGTGTTTTTCTTATTTTAAAAAACGTCACCCATCTGGTGGATAGGCAGTGGAATCTTACTATGGTTTCATGTATATTTTCTTAATGATTTATCAAATTAAACACCTCTCAATTTCACAGACTATTCTGATAAATATAAACTGGTGGGGTTTTTGTTTTTGTTTTTTTTTGCCATGGCATGTGAGAGCTTAGTTCTCAGACTAGGGATTGAACCCTCTCCCTCTGCATTGGAAGTACAGACTCTTATCCACCGGACTGCCAGGGAAGTTTCCTGATACAAATAAATTGAGTTAAATAAATCATAATTACCAAATATGAGTTTGTGAGCTAAGATCATTTTATCATATTATTCTGGTGGCTCCCATTTCAAGTAGAGTAAAATGTAAACACCCTGTCTTATAAAACTATATGATCTGGTCCCTGGCTACCTCTCTGACCTAATTTCTTGAGCATATATCTTCAGCTATTGTGACCTTTTAAAAGCTTCTTGCCACAGGGCCTTTGCAGCAGTTGTGTCTTATGAAATGAGAAATTATCTTACCCTGGTCTTCCCATGACCGGCTCCTCCTCTTCAACCAGGTGCCAAGTTAAATGTGACCCCTTGTGAGCACCCTCCTCTGCTCACTCCATCCAACTAATCTGACAGTCACTCATCTCATCACTGTACTAGAATTCTCCACATGGCACTCGTCACCTCTAACAATTATAGGGACTATTTCTGTCTTACATTTATATTTGTACCTCCGAGAGCAGTACTTACACATAGTACCTTCTCAATAAATGTTAATAAGAGGATGTAAGTGATAGCTTACAGTGAACAATGTGGGATTTGTGATCTCCGAAGAAGAAGATTTAGTTTTGGGACCAGGGACCAGGCTTGATCACTCAAGAGCATTTGTGTAGCAGAGTTTTATTAAAGTAAGAAAAAGGACAGAGAAAGCTTCTGACACAGACATCAGACGGGCGATGGAGAGTGGCCCCCTCACTAGTGTTAGCAAGGAGGCTATATACTTTTTAAATTAGTTATTACAATAAATCAAAAGAATGTCTCAGGCTTGTGAAAATTTTACCAGACCCACTCCCACAATTTACATTTTAGGATAACAGGATTAGAACTTAACAATAGAAAGATCCTGCCAGACCCCCTCCCATAATTTAATTTTAAGGTATCAGGATTCAGTTCAGTTCAGTTCACTAGCTCAGTTGTGTCTGACTCTTTGCTACCCCATGGACTGCAGCATGCCAGGCCTCACTGTCCATCAGCAGCTCCTGGATTTACTCAAACTCATGTCCATTGAGTCCTCTGTCATCCCCTTTTCCTCCCACCTCAATCTTTTCCAGCATCAGGGTCTTTTCAAATGAGTCAATTCTTCACATCAGGGGGCCAAAGGACTGGAGTTTCAGCTTAAGCATCAGTCCTTCAATGAATATTCAGGACTGATTTTCTTTAAGATTGACTGGTTGGATCTCCTTGCATATCAGGATTAGTGAGAAGGTTTTCAAGGAGGAGAAACTGTCCTCAAGCAGGATACATTGTTGTTATATAATCCCTAGTACAGAGTTTAAACTGAGATGTGTAATCATCAGTTCTGGGCTTAAAGGAAAAGGAAAAAAAAAAAAAAAAAAAAACCTTTTTTGGGCAAAAACAAAGGAATGTAGAGTGAAAAAAAAAAAAAGTTTGTTCTTTCCTCCTCCTTGAGAATTCCAGACCCCTATTTCCTCCTCGGGGACCCCAGACTTCCTATCAACTTGCCTAGGAATTGACTCTCTCATAGATACCGAGAATGTCAGTCATGATGTCTTACGGTTCTCATCATCTATTCAGGGGATGTCTAATGTCTTCATCAATGATCCTAGCATGCAGCCACTCTGTGACGAAAGTGAACTTCATTGAAAACATAACTTTAATAAGAACTCATCTAAAATCCAGGGCTTCCCTGGTTGCTCAGTGGTAAAGAATCTGCCTGCCAATGCAGGATATGTAGGAGATGCAGGTTCAATCCCTGAATCGGGAAGATTCCTTGGAGGAGGAAATGGCCACCCACTCAAGTATTCTTGCCTGGAAAATGCCATGGACAGAGGAGCCTGGTGGGCTGTAGTCCATGGGGTTGCAAAGAGTCAGATACAACTTAGTGACTGAGCACAGGCATGAGCCTCTAACATCTGAGCCAGAAAGCAAAGAAATAACTGCCAGAAGACAGTCAGGCCTACATCTGAGAGATCATGAAATCAAACTGTGACTGCAGAAGCCATGCCAGAATAGAATATGCTGAAGTCAGAGGCTGGGAAGTGCAGTGGGAGGAAACTCGAAATCAGCAAGGGAAGGAAGCTGAGAGAGAGTGAGAGCTGAAAGGATCCCGTTGGGGATGCAAGGGCAGAAATGGCTCTCAGCAAAGTCAGACCTGCACCATTGTGAGCCTTGACCTTCAATTTCCATGAAATTCCACTTCAGTTCAAAGTATAGCACGGAGAACTCTACTCAATATTCTGTTATAACCTAAATATGATGAGTATTTGAAATAGACTAGATACATGTTTATGTATAACAGAATCATTTTGCTATACACCTGGAACTAATGCAACATTGTTAACCAACTACGCTCCAATATAAAATAAAAGGCAGAAAAAACAAAGAAAATGACCCTGTTTTTGCCGTAGCTTGAACAAAATGGTATTCTTTATATGCAGTTGAAGTCTAACCATAATATTATGGTAGCTTGTGGGTGATTACTTAATCAGTTGATTACTATTTATTTACTGAACATCAGGTCAATTCATTTGTTTTGTTTTTGTTTAATTGCTAAGTTGTGTCCGCCTCTTTTGTGACTCCTTGGATTGTAGCCTGCCAGGCTCCTCTACGGGATTTCCCAGGCAAGGAATGTGGAGCGGGTTGCATTTCCTCCTCCAGGGGATCTTCCTGACCCAGGGGTCAGACCCGCATCTCCTGCATTGATAGGTGGATTCTTTACCACTGAGTCACCAGAGAAGCCCATTAGATCAAGTCACTAAAAGCACTAATTGGATAATGCCAATTTCAAGTTAACCATTCTAGGAAACTTTAAGATATAATTTTAACAATAAAATAATAGAGTACAGCTGAAATAGTTTTGTTTTCTGTGAGCCCTTCCCCTCCTGGCAGTCAGTGGGCACCTTGCATTTTTCTGTGATGATCTAAAGCCTCCTGCAGTGAACAAGAGAGCCTCCACATAATCAGGAGCAATTGTAAGTGGGATGATTTTGCACTGTTTGGTTATAATTAGACCAGCTTTTTAAAAAGTTATCCATGGCTTTCATACTAACGCATATATATGGAATTTAGAAAGACGGTAATGAGAACCCAGCATGCGAGACAGCAAAAGGAATGCAGATGTATAGAACAGACTTGTGGACTCTGTGTATGAGGGCAAGGATGGGATGATATGGGAGAATGGCATTGAAACATGTTAATTATCATATGTGTAATCAATCGCCAGCCCAGGATTGATGCTCGGGGCTGGTGCATCGAGATTTCCCGGGGGGAGGGAGTAGGGAGGGGGGTTCTGGAGGAGGAGCATATGTAAACCCATGGCGATATCATGTCATTGTATGCAAAACTAATAAAAAAACAAAAAGTTATCCATGGCTTTCAGAACCAACAACCTTCATCTAAATTTCTCTAGGAAGAGGTGCATAGTGGTAAACTGGATTGAGGGCTTGGTAACTAGAACAAGGAAAAAGGAAACAGAAAAGAATATCGCTAGGTTTCTCTTCATCCCCAAATTGCAAACTGAAGAGCAGACAAAAATAATAGCCTGATTCCTTGCACCTTTGAACAATAACCTTCATTACTCTGTTCCCAAAGGAAAGCTGGCTGACAACAGACCCTCAAAGTACTGATGGACTTTCTCACACAATTGTTTTAACCCTAGTTTTTCCTTTTCATTTCAAGATCAGAGATGCTGTATATATATATGAAATTCAGACATCCTATTGTTCCCTGACCATTGTCTCCTGTTGTCTTTAGTCTATGAGGCATATAAATGTTTTAACTCAGTGGTACTAACTGTTCAGTTCACTTCAGTCACACAGTTGTGTCTGATTCTTTGTGATCCCATGGATTGCAGCACAATAGGATTCCCTGTCCATCACCAACACCTGGGGCTTACTCAAACTCATGTCCATTGAGTCAGTGATGCCATCTAACCGCCTCATCCTCTGTCATCCCCTTCTCCTCCCATCTTCAATCTTTCCCAGCATCAGGGTCTTTTCCAGTGAATCAGTTCTTCACAACAGGTGGCCAGATTATTGGAGTTTCAGCTTCAACATCAGTCCTTCCAATGAGTATTCAGGACTGATTTTCTTTAGGATGGATTGGTTGGATCACCCTGCAGTCCAAGGGACTCTCAAGAGTCTTCTCCAACACCACAGTTCAAAAGCATCAGTTCTTCAGTGCTCAGCTTCTTTATAGTCCAGCTCTCACATCTATACACGACTGCTGGAAAAAACATAGCTTTGACTAGATGGACCTTTGTTGGCAAAGTAATGTCTCTGCTTTTTAGTATGCTGTCTAGACTGGTCATAGCTTTTCTTCCAAGGAGCAAGTGTCTTTTAATTTCATGGCTGCAGTCACCATCTGCCATGATTTTGGAGCCCCCCAAATTAGTCTCACACTGTTTCCATTGTTTCCCCATCTATTTGCTATGAAATGATGGGGCCAGATGCCATGATCTTAGTTTTCTGAATGTTGAGTTTTAAGCCAACCTTTTCACTCTCATCTTTCACTTTCATCACGGGGATCTTCAGTTCTTCACTTTCTGCCGTAAGGGTGGTGTCATCTGTGTATCTAATTTTATTGATATTTCTCCTGGCAATCTTGATTGCAGCTTGTGCTTCATCCAGCCTGGCATTTTGCATGATGTATTCTGCATATAAGTTAAGTAAGCAGGGTAACAATATACAGCCTTGATTTACTCCTTTCCCGACTTGGAACCAGTCTGTTGTTCCATGTCCAGTTCTAACTGTTGCTCCTTAACCTGCATATAGATTTCTCAGGAGGCAGGTCAGGTGGTCTGGTATTCCCATCTCTTGAAGAATTTTCCACAGTTTGTTGTAATCCACACAGTCAAAAGCTTTGGTGTAGTCAATAAAGCAGAAGTAGATGTTTTTCTGGAAGTCTCTTGCTTTTTCGATGATCCATCGGATGTTGGCAATTTGATCTCTGGTTCCTCTGCCTTTTCTAAAACCAGCTTGAACATCTGGAAGTTCATGGTTCACATGCTATTGAAGCCTGGCTTGGAGAATTATGAACATTACTTGCTAGCATGTGAGATGAGTGCAATTTGGCATTGCCTTTCTTAGGGATTGGAATGAAAACTGATCTTTTCCAGTCCTTTGGCCACTGCTGACTTTTCAAAATTTGCTGGCATATTGAATATAGCACTTTCACAACAACATCTTTTAGGATTTGAAATAGCTCAGCTGGAATTCCATCAGATCCATAGCTTTATTCGTAGTGACCCTTCCTAAGGCCCACTTGACTTCTCATTCTGGCTCTAGGTGAGTGATCACACCACTGTGGTTATCTGGATCATGAAGATCTTTTTTGTACAGTTCTTCTGGGTATTCTCACCACCTTTCCTTAATATATTCTACTTCTTTTACTAACTGTCACATGGGCAATGTCACATGTACTAACTGTCACATGGGCAAATACACAGTATTTGTAGCCATTGTCATTTCAGTATGGAAAAAAATTAGTTATAGTGATAGCAAACGAATTTCTGATTATTTATTAAAGTCAATGTTTAGGAAGAATTGAATAAGCCTTCACATGAAGGCAGATTATGGGTCCTTCAAAAATGATGGTAATTTCTTTTTCCTTATTTATGTATTTTGCATGTATGTGCTCAGTCCCATCCAACTCTTTGTGATCCCAGGGACTGTAGCCCACCAGGCTCCTCTGTCCATGGGATTTCCCAGGCAAAAACACTGGAGTGGATTGCCATCTCCTTCTTCAGGGCATCTTCCCAACCCAGGGATCAGACCCACATCTCCTGCACTGCAGGTGGATTCTGAACCACCAAGCCACCTGGGAAGCCCAGAGTATAATTGATTTACAGTGTTGTGTTAGTTTCCACTGTATAACAAACTGAATGAGCTGTATGTATACGCGTATCCCCTCTTTACTGAATACATGTATAAAAGGGACTGTACTGGGATGACCCAGGGAGAGGGAATTGGGAGGGAGGAGGGAGGGGGGGTCTGGAGGGGGAACATATGTATACCCATAGCAGATTCATGTCAATGTATGACAAAACCAACATAATAAAGTAAAGAAAAAAAAAGGGACTGTAAATGTTGGAGAAAGAAGTGACCAGTGTATTGAAGTCTCCTGAAGTCAAGAAAGTCCTTCTCAAGCTGTAATAGGAATACAAAGAGCTTGTTAAAAGACATTCTGATTCATCAGTTCTCAAGTGAGGTCTAAGAATCTCCGGTTCTCACAAGTTCCAGGGGAGGCAGTGCCATGAATCAGAAGATCACACTCTAAACAGTGAGGGCCCAGACAAATGCTAACCAGGGGCAACATGTTATGAGCCAAATAAGTAATTTCCTTGTGGCCATGTTAAAAAAAGTAAAAATAAATAGATGGTGTTAATTTTAATATTATATTGCTTTAACTGCATATATCCAAAACATCTTTTCAACATGTAAATAGCATATAGGATATTAATAAGATAGTTCTCATTATATTTTTAAACATTTCCTACTGAATGAAAGATTATTTAAATCCTTGGTAGTCAGTCAGTTGTATCTGACTCTTTGCAATCCTATGGACTCTAGTCTGCCAGGCTCCTCAGCCCATGGAATGTTCCAGGAAGGAATACTGGAGTGATACTGCAGTAGATTGCCATTCCCTTCTCCACTGGATCTTCCTGACTCAGGGATTGTACCTGGGTCTTCTGCATTGCAGGCAGATTCTTTAGCACCTCAGCCAACAGGGAAGGCTTTAAATTCTATAGTTTTTTACAACTTTCAAAAGTTTCACAGCCATTATTTTATATGATCCTTTAATAATCCTCCCCCCTCCTATATTGCCCCCACTTCCCTCTCCCCACTTGTTACCAATAGTTTGTTCTCTATGTCAGTGAGTCTGCTTCTTTTTTGTTATATTCACTAGTTTGTTATATTTTTTAGATTCCACATATAAGTGATATCCTAAAGTATTTGTTTTTTTCTCTCTGATTTATTCACTTAGCATAATGCCCTCCAAATCCATCCATGTTGCTGAAAATGACAAAATTTTATTCTTTATGACTATTATTCATTGTGTGTGTGTGTGTGTGTGTGTGTGCGCGCGCGCGCGCGCGCATGCGTGTGTGTGCGCATATACCACATCTTTATTCATGAATCTGTTGATGGACCCTTTGGTTGCTTCCATCGCTCAGCAATTTAAATAATGCTGCTATCCACAGTGAGGTGAAAGTATCTTTTTTAATTAGTTTTTCATTTCTTTTAGATATATACCAGGAATGGAATTACTGAGTCATATGGCAGTTGTATGTTTATTTTTTCTTTAAGAAACCTCCATACTGTTTTCCACGGTGGTGCACCAATTTATGTACCAGTTTATATTCCCACTGACAATGTACCAGGGTTCCATTTTCTCCCCATCCTAACCAACATTGTTATTTGTGTTCTTTTTGATGATAACTATTCTGACAGGTGTGAGGTAATACCTCATTGTGGTTTTGATTTTCATTGTCCTGATAATTAACAATGTTGAACATCTTTTCACGTACTGGTTGGCCTTCTGGATTTTCTCTTTGGAAAATGTCTATTTGGTCCTCCTGCCCATTTTTAAATCATATTGTTTGTGTTTTTTTGATGCTGAGTTGTTTATGTACATTGGATATTAACTCATTATTGGTGATATCATTTGCAAATATTTTTTCCCATTCTATAGACTATCTTTTCACTTTTTGATGGTTTCCTTTGCTATGCAGAAGCTTCTAAGTTTAAATAAGTACCATTTGTTTATTATTTGTTTATGCGCTTCTGTTTCCTTTGCTTTAGGAGACAGATCCAAAACATAGGTTTGTAACTTACATCATAGAGTGTTCCATGTGTGTTTTCCTCTAAGAGTTTTATAGTATTCACTCTTATACATTTAGGTATTTAACCCACTTTGAGTGTATTTTTATATACATATACATATACATTGTTAAAAAAATTCTAATTTTATTCTTTTATAAATAGCTGTTCAGTTTTCTTAGTACCATCTATTGAAGAGACCATCTTTTCTCCATTGTATATTATTGCCTCCTTTGTCATAAATTAATTGACCATAAGAGTGTGAGTTTATTTCTGGGCCCTCTATTCTCTTCCATTGATCTATGTGTCTGTTTTTGGGCCAAGACCATACTGTTCTGATTACTTTCGCTTTATAGATGTATTTTTAATACTATGCCTTGGAAATCCAGGGTGTAGTATATACTTACAGCTCATCTCAATTTGCACTAGGCATGTTTCAAATGCTCAGTAGCCACATCTGTCTATTGGCTACCATACTGGAGAGAGCAAGAGCTCCAGGGACAAGCATAACCTGTTATCAGTGGAGTAAGTATCTATTTATCTTAGTGAGCTCTCAAACTACCACAACATGTATTTTGCAAGAATATCTTTCTTAACCATTTTGCTAAAGTCCTACTTATTCTTAATTCTTTTAGATTGAATTATATAAAAAGGTTAGATTACATTGTAGTCACAAATGATGATTTTGTATCCAGTCTCTGAATTATGTCTTCGAGCAAATTATTTAATTCAAGTCCATTTAGACTCCATAAAGTTACAGAGATATTATCTCATAATATCTTATGCTTGTCCATATACTCTGTGCTCACTGAATCTTATTTGAATCTGATTATTCAGATGTTAAACATGAAAAGCTGGTATGCAAGGTGAGTTTAATTAATCATTAATACTCTTTCATGCCCATACTTGGGAGAGTTAAGTTTTCAGATTGCTAAATCTTAAGAAACAAGCACAGGGGTCAGATCAACTATGCTCTGATAGGCAGCAGTAAAAATGTGGGGAAGGGAGAGGTGGTTCAAAAAATAACAGAAAAGTAAAATGAAGATTCCACAGCAGGACTCACTGGACAAGGGACTGGGTTGGAAAGGACTGAGGATGTGTTTCTCAGGGCAGTCAGAGGAAATAGAAAGCAGAGTATATGGCATCATTTAGAACTACAGTGCCATGTTATTTAATTTTGAAAGCAAAGAAACTACATAATTATGTGGCATATCATAGTTGTTTAAACTTAGAGCATTTCATCTAAATCCAGAGTAGGGAGTGACTAAGATTGTCTAAGATTCAGGTGAGAAGACAATTCAAATGATATGCATACCCACAGAGGTTTTAATTACCTCTTCACGGCCCAAACAGATTATAGAATATAGTCAGTCTTCAGAATTGTTATGTGATGTATCTTTAGTGTTGAAAGCCACTGTGTTATATATTTGAAGTGGTATTATTTATTGTAACCAACAGTTTATTTAGTCTTTGGGAGTAAAATATATAACAATACTAAAACTGCATTTCTATTTTCCATTTATTCATTCATTCTTATTTGCTTAATATATGATTGAATGTATACTCATAAAGAGTGAATAGCTTAGTCTCCACAACTTTGAGAAATTTCTTTCCCCAAACTTTTGAAGTTAGATATCATTTAAAGATCATGCATTACTTGCAAAACAGGAATAAAGACACAGACATAGAAAACTAATGTATGGACACCAACGGGGGAGAGGAGGGATGAGAGGAATTGAAAAATTGAGATTGACACAAATATACTGTCGATACTATGTATAAAATAGGTATTTAATGAAAACCTGCTCTGTAACTCAGGGAACTCAATGCTCTGCGGTGACCTACATGGGAAGGAAATCCAAAAAGAGGGGATATATATACAGATATAGATCTCTATAGAGATCTAGGTCTATCTCTATAGATCTATAGAGATCTATATCTGTATCTATATCTATATTTATATATAGATATCTATATCTGATTGACTTTGCTGTACAGCAGAAACTAACACAACATTGCAAAGCATCTATACTCCAATAGAAATTAATTTTTAAAGATAAATAAAATAATAAAGATTGTGTATTGTTCCTTTCCTAATTCCCACCTCTGAATTTTTTTACATAAGTTCTACCTGTAGCTAGGTTTCTCCTTCCAACACTAGAAAGTTGAGATAATGCGTAATGAGACTTCATTAATTCCAGCCTCACGAATTCAAAGTGTGTATGAATTCAGATTTGCTGTTACTACCATTTAGCCTTATAGTATGTATTAAGTACATGCAAATTTAATCTGTAGTTTCAATCATATAATTCTAATCTATTAAAGCATTTGGTCATACCAAATTTTATAAAATTTTCTCATTCATAAATAATCCTCTTCTCCATATTCGATCCAGTCTGGAAGGGCCTCTATTTCCTGGCATTCATTAACCATTAATTGCATACATATATAACTGTGGGCCAGGAAATTAAATTCAATTTAAGACCAGCTGTAAAAGTGATGTTCTATTCATTTAGACTGGTCCTCTTTCCAATTGTGTTATTAGAGAGGTTTACTCTCTACTGAATTTTTTATTCTATATAACGTGGATTAGACAGAAATCTAAAACTTTTCCAAACTGTGTAATAAGTTGACTATTCAATTTTGCGCACAGTAGTAACTGTCTCTAAGGCTAGGGTCAGGGACCTGAATTTTCTTGACTTTCTCCTTTTTTATGGCTGCAGTGTCATTTAGAAAACAAACACACAACTACAAAATAGGAAACTAAATAATAAAGTTTATATCTTTCGGGCTTTAGTATGTATGCTAACCAGGAAATGTCCTGATCTGAAATCTCATTCTCCATAAACTAAGCCTCTTAAGTAGACTGCAGTAAAAAGTCAGCTTACCCATCTTGCTTTTTGAAATTTATTTTTTTTAATTGGAGGATAATTGCTTTACAATATCATGTTGATTTCTGTCATACATCGACACGAATCAGTTGTAGGTATACACATGTCCCCTCCCTCTTGAGCTTCCCTCCCACTTCCCACCCCATCCTTCTCCTCTAGGTTGTCACAGAGTGCTCTGTGACATCTTGCTTTTGCTCCTAGATTATCTAGATGCTTCTCTTCCAATTTTCTTGACTCAGTGGAAAATACCTGAGTAGACATTTTTGTGTGTTCTTTTATTCATGCGATCTGTTTTTGACCATGGATGCTTTCCTCCAGAGCGATGGGTCAGTATCATAACGGCTTTCCTGTTTATGTGTCCAGATCGCGAGGCTTATGAAAATCACTTTTCATCAAGGGGTTCACTGCCTGACTGCACTGGGAGATCTCCAGGGTGATGCAACACTTGCAAGATTTTATTGCTTCCATTGCTTCTGCTGTGGTTTAATGGGTTACATTTCAAAAGTTCACTCTCCTCTCATCTCAGGTATACCCTATTAGATTATCTCATTTTAATTACCTTGTTCCTATTTTCATCACATTGCCATAATTTCCCTTCTTGCCTAATTTGTTAGCTACTTTAATGGAAAAAAAAAAAAGCGCGCCCTGGTCTTTCAGCCCTGTTTCTGAGCATCAGAATTGAATATATGATGGCAAACTTGCTAATGAAAACCAGCTGATGACAAGTTCCTTGACTGTAACTTTGGGAGCCTGCTGAAACAAGGTGAAAAAAAATCCACAACTTTAATGCTTAAAAGAGGTAGAGTGGTCTCCTCATAAACTGAGATATTTCTCAAAAGAATGTCAACTGAAAAGTTTTCCAGAAGCTTTTTCTATTTGTCCAGATATTTTCTTTCCAGAGGAGACTGTCACATACCTTATTACTATGCTAATATGTTATCTAACAGCTATAATTTTGACATAGTTATTTCTGACAAATGGCCGAGTATTTAAAGCTATTTTAATATATTTCCATCATTTATCTCATATACACATATATACATACTTTGTCTATTGTTATCCCCCTCTATTCCGTTAAATTTTTTGTTGTTGTTGTATTTCATGAATATCTTCGTCATTCTGAGGGGGAATTTTTTTGTTCCAGGCCAAAATGAACTTTTTTAAAAAATGAGTGTGTATTTCCCCTGTCATGATGTAAGCGTTTTAAATACATATATGGAAAAAGTACTTGTGAAGACATGTGAAAAAGTAAATGCTGTGAGTCTGACAGACATCGGTGGGATTTTGGTCCTGCTGCTTTTCACCGGTGTGATGGGATGGTTTTCCCTTACTTCTGTGAGCTTCACCATTCTTATCTGTGCATGCATGCATGAGTGCTAAGTCACTTCAGTCATGTTCAACTTTGTGTGACCCTATGGACGGTAGCCCACCACGCTCCTCTGTCCATGGGATTCTCCAGGCAAGAATACTGGAATGCATGCTTTCCTCCAAGAAATCTTCCTGACCCAGGGATCAAACCCTAGTCTATTCCATCTCCTGCAAAGAACTTGCTAGCAGGTACTTTATCACTAGCACCATCTGGGAAGCCCTCTTATCTGGGAAACAGAGATAGATCCTGAGAGATACAACCACCCCTTCCTGCTTGACAATCTAGGTTCTGGAAACATTAAATGGCTTGCACGCTTAATGCGTCTCCACACAAACCATGTTCCTTTTCTCTTTTATGACTTTAAGCTGTACTGTCTGCTCCCACTCTCCCAGCCAGTCTCAGATCTACAGCTCTTTTGGCTCAGGTATCTCTGCCTGCAGGAAAGCTTCAACAGGTGACCTGCCCCTCCTCATTGCATTCAGCTCCAGGTTTGGAGTACCTTCTCTGTATCCCCACACCTCCAGCCCCATCACCATCACGGCATCTAACATGGTGCATTTTAAAATGTATCTACATGTTTGTACCCCTTGTGGTTGTCCAGTCGCTCGGTCATGTCAGACTCTTTGCAAACCCATGGACTGCAGCCTGCCAGGCTTTCCTGTCCTTCACAATCTCTCAGAGTTTGCTCAAACTCATATCCATTGCACCCCTTAACAGACTGAAAGACACAGGGGGCTGAGGCCACCCGTGCCTGAAGCACCACTTTATCCCCTTAGTTAACACAGTGTCTGTCACAAAGAAAGCAGTCTATTAGGATCATCCCTTGCCTCCCTGGGTTCCCAAGTCTTCCTGGATTCACCTTAGTGCTGTGTTCAGATCTTTCACTATGACTGAGAGGTCCTCATGAGTTTTCCGTGGTTTCTAGGCCACACCGTAATCATAGTGCTCCACACATTATTTCTTTTTAGTCTATCTTCTCATCTATACTGTGAGATCTTTGAAAGCCAGAGTTCCATCTTTTTCATCCCAAGATCCTCAGAGTCTTTTATAAGACCTGTCATAGAATGGGCACTTGGCAAACACCAATTGAGATGAATAATTACTTTGGTAATAATGATTACCAGCTTTCCAGTTAAGAGAAGCTAAATCACATTCTGGTTGGTTTGTAAATATCAGCAACTTAACTGATAAAGATACAAAATTTTCTATTTGTGTATCATATGTGGAAATTTCTACCTACAAGTGGGTTGGATTCATAAAGAAGCTGTATTCTTTTCTTCTGTGAAAACACAGTGTACTTTTTTTGATTAAATGTTAAAAATGTGTTTTATCTCTCTCTAAGCTATCTCTGTTTAAATGCTTCTGGAGGCAGCCTTTAAAGTTATGAAAGGAACTTCACATGTGCTTTCAAAGATTAACATCCAACTCAATGATCCATTGTGAGGTCTTAGTGCTCACTATAATAGACTCTACCTTATTGGGTCATTTGTTAAAATCATACCACTTAATTCAATGCATTGTCATTTGTAGTCATGATTCAGCCTTGGCCAAGCCTTTAGTGTGTCCATTGTCCTGTTTTTCCACCCTTACTTAACTCCCTAGTTCATTCTATACAACAGATAATTCAAACCTTTGCCATTTGTTTCAAATTCACAATCACAGGCAGAGCATGCATGCTTAGCTGACTTTGCTGCCTATTTCAGTGATACAATTAGTGACAACTAAGGTTGATCTCTGCCATTTGCAAACCTCTCTGATTTTCCATATCATCAGTCCTGCTCACCCTCTCTGTCTCCTTCTGCTCTTTCTCTCCCATCAAGTTTCCATTACATCATTCTTTAGTGAAAAAATTTCTAACAAACTTTCTATTTCATCCCCATATATAATTCTTTGACTCCTCGTTCACTGAGATCACCAATGAGCAATTTATTGAAATAGATGATGATCCCTTCTTATTTTGCATAAAACTCAACCTTTCCATCGGAGAAGGCAATGGCACCCCACTCCAGTACTCTTGCCTAGAAAATCCCGTGGACAGAGGAGCCTGGTATGTTGCAGTCCAAGGGGTCACAAA
Source organism: Antilocapra americana (assembly GCA_007570785.1). NCBI lineage: Eukaryota > Metazoa > Chordata > Mammalia > Artiodactyla > Antilocapridae > Antilocapra > Antilocapra americana. The sequence continues at coordinate 27,111,847 of ML662445.1, forward strand.
GAGTTGGATACAACTGAGTGACTTCACTTTCACTTTTCACTTTCCTGCATTGGAGAAGGAAATGGCAACCCACTCCAGTGGTCTTGCCTGGAGAATCCCAGGGATGGGGGAGCCTGGTGGGCTGCTGTCTATGGGGTCACACAGAGTCGGACACGACTGAAGCAACTTAGCAGCAACAGCAGCAACCTTTCCGTTGCATAACTTGAAGCCATCACATATGGTTTCAAGGCTTCTGGCCTCTCCCTGCATGACATCTGCTGCCAATCCCTTTGACTTGTTCAGCCTATATCCAATACAATGTAACCCCAATAAAAATGATTTTTTTCCTCTGAAAATGCAGTTCCAACACTAATGGTCTACTAACTCTCCTTTTTATTCTTAAGCACCTTGTGCACAAAAACTCTATAGGTATTAGTGCTGCAGTATTTGACACTAAGGTTATCTACTTCCTTCTAGAAAGTCTTCCTTGCCTCTAAAATGAAGTTCTCTCTTCTTCCTCCTCTTCCTTCAAAGTTGTTCTTGCGAGCTCTCTCTTCTATAGTTCCCTTTGCTTCTGCTGATCTCCTCAGTCAGGATTTCTTTAAGGATCTGGCCTGGGCTCTTTGCTTCCTGGGATAATTTCATTCATTCTTTAGGCTCCAATTATCACCTTTCTGTTAATCACTCTTATACTGTCAACACCAAATCTAACCTCACTTTCTTTTAAAGTAACCCCTAAACACAAAGAAGAGATTATTATACATACAGGGGTTCTCTAAATGCCTATTAAGATGATTTATGTGCCTATGGTTTGTTGACAAAAACAAATATAATATATTTTAGTATGTAATTTAATCTGGTTCTTATTTTTATTCAAGAGCTATTGAGTTGACACCCTAGCACTTTTAAAATATGTTGCAAAAAAATCTAAGATTTTGTTGTTGCTGTTCTCAGAAATCCCTCGCACAAAAGAAAGAGATCCACTTAAACTGTGTGGTCTAAATATACCACTGGTATTTGTTTTCTTATAGGACATGGGACAATGTCACTGTGATAATTTGCACTGAGATTTCTGATTAATTCCCTTGTGAGAATTTAATCAGCTATATTTTATCCTTTAGACAGAGAAGCAAACTCATTGTCCATGTGTAGGTGAAGAGTGTACATATCAATAACATCAATGGCAACTACAATGGAAATTGATTAGGTGCTGGCTCAGATGGTAAAGAATCTGCCTGCAATACAGGAGACCCAGATGCGACCCCTGGGTCGGAGAGATCCCCCGGAGAGGGGGATGGCTACCCACTCCAGTATTCTTGTCTGGAAAATCCCATAAACAGAGGAGCCCGGCGGGCTACAGTTCATGGTGTTGCAGAGGCATACACGATTGAGCAACTAACACGCCATGTGAAAGCACAATACTGAGAGCTTTACGTATGTGCTTATTTAGTCCTCACAGTAATCCAAAGGGGTAGTAGATACTATTTTTATCCTTACTTGACAAATAAGGGTACTGAGGTTCAGGCACCATCAGTAACCTACCTGAATGTCATATAGCTAGTAAATAGCAAAGTTGAGATTTAAATTCATATCCGTCTAATTCCAAAATCCACCTTCTTACCTAGCATTGGGGGTAAAGAACACAGATCTCTATGTCTAAGTAAGTCTCTCATCTTAGCTCTGCCATTATCCACTTCTGTTACTTTGAGCAAATCACATAAACTCGGTGGGTCTTAACATCGACACAAACATACTCATCATTAAATTGTGAACTAAAGTCCCCTGTAACTCCAAGCATTTTCCACCTTTTGTTTTCTCAACTTCTCAATTCTTCAGATCCTCGTGATAATAGAATAGCATTTCAGACTGGGAGTCAATAGAAAAATATTTTTATAAAGAAAAAGCTGATTATAATCTCAGAGTGAGAAACTGACGTATTTATGTTATCATTATATTTCAACCACTTGAGATACTACTATATCCTAGGCACTGTTAGCATTAGGTGCACAACTGAGCAAAACAGATAGGATCTTGAACATGTATATTTGCCTTCTACTCTATCGGAAAGCAAAACAGTCATGGACTCTCTACTTGTCGATCCAGTGCTATGGTAACCATTGGCGGTGATCACCTTTCTAGATTATGTGTTTAAGATTTTCCCCAAGTTTCAGGTGGCTCAGTGGTAATGAATCTGCCTGCTAATGCGGGAGACGCAGGTCAGGAAGATCCTCTGGGGAAGGAAATGGCAACCTACTCCAGTACTCTTGCCTGGAAAAATCCCACAGGCAGAGGAGCCAGGTGGGCTACAGTCCATGGGGTCCCAAAGAGCCAGACATGACTGAGCGTGCACACACGTTTTATTCCAAGTTTCAGCATTGGGTTTCTGGCCGTATCATCAAAATAAACAAGGAAACCCAATACCACAGCGTTAGAATATCTGGACCATGTCTTCCTGAAAGCAGTATTGACATAAATTTTTTTCTTATTTAATGAGGAAGAGTAATTTTCCCCCTCTCCTTGATGCCTTCATTTAATGATACCTTTGATGTCCTTGGGTATCCTGACGTCCTTTATAATGATGCATTCTGTATACAAATGATTAAAAATTATTAAAAGCTCAAAAATGCATGTCACATAGTAAGCTCATCTCTACCAAGCAAATTTAAGCATTTTGACGAAAAGTAATTTTGCAACTGCAATGCATTTTCATTTCTCTTTCCTCAAAAAATTGCTTACATTAAAAAACTGTGTATAATGTGTATGAAAATCCTCTAAGTTTTTGTTATAACTTTTTTAGTCTTTCACTTTTATTACAGATAGAGGGAAGAAACATGAGATATTTGCTCTGTAAGGAAAATAATATAAGCTCTAAAATTAATATTTTCTAAAATATATGATATATAAACTTATTATACTTAAGCTAACATTAAGTGCCATGTGAAACGGCTAAATACAAAACAAAACTGCGCAAAACACATAGCGTGCTCTTCAACCCACTGGAAAGCTAAGCAATACAAAAGCTAAATGAAGGATAAGCTATCTGAATAGCTTTCCTATTTCAGAGGATTGACATGGTAGTTTTCATCCCTGGAGGGAATGGAGGAAGGAGAAATAAGGAAAAATCACGCCAAATTGGTGAAGTTTTACTAATAAAGTGTGAGTTGGTGTGGGAGACTAGAAGCCTGAGGAGTCCTGGCCACAGAGAAGGTCAGCACCCACCTCCCCGCACTTTCTCATGGGACTCTACTGAGCCCTCTGATGTGTATGAAATTTTCTGCTGAGTGTTAAGACAGCAGCCTGCCTAAGACTGAAAGCAGAGAAGCCAAACTGAGAGAAACCCTCCTGCCTCAGGAGGCTGGTGAAGGCTGGTGAAGGGCAGCACCGTTGAACCTCTCCCATATCCCCTAGCAAGTACCTAGCAGACACAAGTTGAGAGTAGGGGCAAGCAACAAGGATGAGAAACCACTTAGGGCGCAGAAAGTGTTCCTGTGGTGGGCAGATGCTCCAGTCTCAGTTCTCACTTTTCAGCCTTTAAACCTCTTTGTACTACATATATGTGTGTATGCGCTCAGTCATGTCTGACTCTTTGCAACCCCATGGACTGTAGCCCACCAGGCTCCTCTGTTCATGGAATTTTCCTGGCAGAAATACTGGAGAGGGTAACCATTTGCTACTCTGGGAAATCTTCCTGATCCAGGGATCCAACATCCAAGCTGTGTCTCTTGCACCCCCTGCATTGAATGCAGATTCTTTACCACTGCCCCACCTGAAAAGACCCACCACACACACACACACACACACACACACACACACACACACACACGACTTATTGGTCAGCCTTTAACAGAATGTCCACAAAGAAGCTGGAGCATTAGTCAGCCTGGGCTGCTATAACAAAATGCTACAAACTGACTGGTTAAAACAATATAAATTTCTTTTTCCACAGTCCTGGGGTCTGGAAGTTCAAGATCAGGGTTGGTTTCTGGTGAGAACTCTCTTCCTGACTTGCAGACAGCTGCCTTCTCACTGTGTCCTCGCATGTTCTTTATTGTGTGTGCAAGAGGACAGGGAATCTTTGGAGTCTCTTCCTTTTCTTAAAAGGACACCTATCCTATCAGATAAGAGATACACTCTTATGACCTCTTTGACCATATCTCCTTAAATACTTGTCTCTAAACACAGTTACCTTGGGAGTTAGGGCTTTAACAGACGAATTGGAAGCAAGGGGATAAAATTCAGGCCATAACAGTTTCAGTTTCTCTCCTTCCTGGGAGTCCCCACCTCCTTCAGTTTGCAGTGTCTGTCGTTTCCTTTATTGAGTTCCTTTAGGGAATCATTTTGTTTTATTTGCATGTTTTTATTTATTCATTTATCTGCACTGGGCCTTAGTTGCAGTTCACGGTTCTTCAGCTGCGGTATGTGAACTCTTCCTTGTGGCCTGTGCAATCTACTTCCCTGATCATGGATCAAATCTGGGTCCCCTACATTGGGAGTCTTAACCACTGGACCTATAGGGTAATCTCTATCTGCATATGTTTGCAAGTTCCTGTATATTTGGTTTTCTTTGTTTTGATAGTGCTTGGTGGTTTTAAGGTTTTCTGCATCTTTAACTTGATGCCCTTCATCAGTTTTAGAAAATCATTTCTTCAAGCGTTACTTATGCCTCCTTTTCTACTACCTTTCCTTCTGGAATTAGAATTCTTTTATTGTAGATTCTTTAACTAGATGCTTTCTTTCATATATCTTCCATTCTTTTGTTTCTCCTTTATTCTTGATATTTTCTTTTAACCATATTTTCTCTTTACCTATTCTCTCTTTACTAGTATCTGCATGCTGAGTCACTTCATTTGTGCCCAACTCTTTGTGACTGCATGGACTGCAGCCTGCCAGGCTCCTCTGTCCATGGGATTTTCCAGGCAAGAATACTGGAGGGGTTTCCATTTCCTTCTCCAGGGCATCTTCCTGACTCAGGGATTGAACCTGTGTCTTGTAAATCTCCTGCATTGGCAGGCATGTTCTTTACCACTAGCACCAGATACTAATAGTACTAGTATTCACTTCACTGTTAAGCTAACTCTCGCCTCTACACCTTGCTGCTGCTGCTGCTAAATCACTTCAGTCGTGTCCGACTCTGTGCAACCCCAGAGACAGCAGCCCACCAGGCTTCGCCGTGTCTGGATTCTCCAGGCAAGAACGCTGGAGTGGGTTGACATTTCCTTCTCCAGTGCATGAAAGTGAAAAGTAAAAGTGAAGTCGCTCAGTCGTGTCCAACTCTTAGTGACCCCATCTACTGCAGCTCACCAGGCTCCTCTGTCCATGGGGTTTTCCAGGCAAGAGTACTGAGATCGTAGTTATTATATTTTTTAATTCTAGGATTTTCATTTGGTTATTTATATGATTTTCAGTTCTCGGCCAAGTTCTCAATAGTGTCCTTTTTCTCTTTAAATGACTGTGTTTGATAACCCCATTGTTTGGCTTGCTGATGCTTCTTGTACTGTTATCTGTTATTTCTGATAGCTTTGATTACGTTGTGTTTAATTTTAAAAAAATACAGATTAAAAATCTTTTGTGTGCTTATTATGGATATATATATATATGAAAAGTTGTAAAATAATCTGAAGCCTAGGGTAGCATTCTCCTTACCTAGAGAACGTTTTTATTTGCTACCGCCAGATATTCTGTAACACTAGTTAGCCACAGATCAATTTAATCCAACTACAAGGGCTGAGATCATTTGAAGCTGGGCTTTATAAATTCAACGATTGTTCCGCTTCTCATTACATTTACCAATACGATGTAGTCTTCAGAGTCCCAATCCCAATTCATGTACATTTGTTTAAGCTCCCCATCCTTGGCAGATATGGAAGCTCAATACAGGTATACCTTGTTTTATTGCACTTTGCTTGACTGTGCCTTGCAGATACCGTATTTTTTTTTTAACCCATCAAAGGTTTGTGGCAATCCTACATTGAGAATGTCTATCATGCCATTTTCTCGATAGCATTTGCTCACTTTGTGTCTGTGTCACATTTTGGTAATTCTCAAAATACCTCAAGCTTTTCATTATTACTGTATTTGTTATGGTGATCTGTGATCAGGGATCTTTGATGTTACTACTATGACTTCTTAAGATTCAAATAATGTTTAGCATTTTTTAGCAATAAAGTATTTTTTAATCAAGACATAATACTATTGTCCACTGAATAAACTATAGTGTAAATGTAACTTCTATATTATGTTAAACATAAACATGACATTGCATGTGCACCAAAAAATTTAATGTGATGTGCCTTATTGTGATATTCAGTTTTTATGGTAATCTGGAACCAAACTCACAATATCTCTGAGGTGTGCCTGTATTTGTCCTCTGACCCTGGAAGACTTAAAAACTTCAGTTCAACTCCTCACTCTGCTAGTTTTTTCTTCTGGAATTAGTGGAAACTTCTTGCAGAAAAGCTGCCCCAAATGTCTGGTTCACTTACCTAGATTTCCTTCTTCCAAAGCACTCAAGACATATAATTTCTCATGTTTTGTTTTCTTCCTAATGTATTCAAGCAGATGAGTTTTATATCTTGTCTGTCTTATCTTGTGCTCAGCAGGTGGGTTATTTGCAATTCATTGTCAGCAACTACCAAAAGCAGAAGGTCTGCAATCTGTTTTCTAAATCAATGTGGGCAATATTCAATACACCTAAAAATACATTAAAACCCTCAATGGTTTCTCAGTACATTTATAATAAAAGCCAAATATGCTTTATGGTCTTCAAGGTCCTGTAAGACCTGACCCTAGTCTATACCTTCAACTTGGCTAATCTGTCCTAAACTCATTAACTTGCGTGAGGTTAACCTTTCTGTTCCTCAATCAAACAACCTCCTGCCTTTGGGCTCTGCATTCATTATTCATCTTGGAGCACTAATGCTAGAACTTTCCACATGGTTGACTTCTACACATTCGGTTTGTTCAAATTTTACCTCCTCAAAACAGACTAGCCTGTCCTCCCAACTAAGGAAGACTTCCCCACTTAGTTACCCTCTCATACCCTCTTGATTTGTCTTATAGCATTTATCACAATCTGTAATTATCTTTCTTTTCATCAGAATTTTATTCTTATGAGGATAGAATTTTGTGAGACACTACTGCTTCTTTAGCACTGTGAATAATGCCTTACACAAAGCAGCAACTCAGTAAACACATATTTAAACAAATGACTTCTCTCATGACCGTGAAAGTGAAAACTGAAAGTGAAGTCGCTCAGTCATGTCCGACTCTATTGTGACCCCATGGACTGTAGCCCACCAGGCTCCTCAGTCCATGGAATTTTCCAGGCAAGAGTACTGGAGTGGGTTTCCATTTCCTTCTCCAGGGGATCTTCCCAACCCAGGGATTGAACCCCTGTCTCCCACATTGCCGGCAAACACTTTACCGTCTGAGCCACCAGGGCAGTGAGAATATTCATTAACCTTCAGGTCATACTTTGACCTTCAGGTTTTCACCTTTCACTCTAAAGTGGGGTGATCATAATAACAATGCCGAGCAGGCTTAGTTTTAATTAAATAATAAACTTGAAAATATCTATAATACCAAGAAGCATTCAATAAACTCATTTTTCCTTGCTTCGTTTTCCCTTTTCCTTTCTAGGTAGTTATTAAATAATTAAACAAAGTAAACATCATTTTATCTTTTTGGCACAAGCTATTTCCCAGATGAATGTATTAAGGAATAATTTCTAATACAATATAATTACAGGAAAGGGGAAGTGTTCAAATCTCCCTGGAAGCACATGGGAATTTGGGTGTTTTTTGAATGGTCACTTTTTTTTTTAAGTCATTTTGCTTCCTGAAAGCAAATGTTTGTATATGTGAAAAAGTCAAAGTAAAATGGATATTTCTTCGACTGGAGTTTGGCATTAATTAGTGTACAGTGACAGTACTGGAGAGACTGTAAAATGCTTGCCTCTCGTATGATTCCATTACCGGCTGTCCCTTCTAGTTCCCCAGTCACTATCTAATTAAATCATTGCTTAAATTCTATGTCCTAGAAGTGAGGTGGACAGAATTTATTTACTGCAGGACTTCTGGCTACAATGATGGTTAAACGATCTAAGTATATGTGTCTGTTTATTAACTGTGATTTGACTATGATTTGGACCGTGTTAGTGCTGAGATATTTTGGAGCTTCAATTCCCATGTATCCCATTATTTCTGTTCTTGGGTTTTAATGAACAAGCATTTCACCAAGTAGATCTCATTAGCAGAGACACAGCAGGATCAGTAGGTTTCTACTATACTTCATTGCATGGGGGAGCAGTGTGATGGCATTCTGCAGGGGTTGGCAAATATATAGTCTACTGCCATTGAACTATAGAAAAGCTAATGCATGCATAAAAATTAGCAATTTGAAACATTTCTTCCTTGATTTTATGTGCCTGTTTTATAATGTACATAAATATATATTTATATAAATTTATATATATGTGTGTATATATATATATATATACACATATATATATACCTTGTTCAAGGAGAACTATTTCCATTAAAAAAGACTCAATTCCATCAAATTGTCTCTGCTAAGGTATGTCAGGCATGAGAGCAAGAAATACTTATTTTTTAGGACTTTACACTAAAATTGCGTGCATTCTGTTTTGTTTGTAGATAACAGAGTGACTACAGATTCTTTGTGCTTAAATACTTTGTGACCCCATTAGAGAGAGAGCACAGTATGAAAATATTCAGTGTGTCACAGATAATCATTATTTCTAGCACATACTGAAAATTACCAGTATCAGCAAGGATATGGAAACCTTCAAATTAAAGGCACAAGATAAAACACAGTAAATAACCACTCTCTCACAATGAATGTGAGGCTATAAATCTAGCAAATGTGAAACTGGAACTATACACACTGTGAAGTTTAATATAATATGTCTTGAGAATTGCCTTTCAGGTAGACACATAACTTAAAACATTTTCATTAGAACAGCATTATGATTAGAAATATTCAAAAACTCCAATTCTTGGAGTAGGATATTTCTAATATTATGAATTGATTTTGACATTGTTAGTAGATCTTCATCTAAAGGTAAATGCTTCTGGCAGAGACAAAAGATAAAAAATTTAGCTTCATTAGTTATCTCAGACACACAAAATTGACAAAATTAGATGCCTTTGAAAGTTCATAATGATATAACTTGGATTATTAATTATTTCTCCTTGTAGGAAAACAACCTTATATTAGACTACATTAAATATTCCCAGCTCTTGGATGGGCTTGTATTTCCATCATAAACAGATACATCCTTGTGAATTGCCAGCAATTTATCTCAGGAAAATTCTGTTGTGTGAGGTGGTGGAGTCTCCAATAACCAATAACTAATGAGTCCTAATAGTGGCTGAATGGCTTATATTCATGTGTTTATTATCCCCTCATTCATTCATGTCTTCACTTACTAATTCATTTTAATACTATTATCTACCTCGAGTTTCTTATGTATTTGGGTTTAGAATGGTACTAGTGCATAATTAGAATTCAGTAAATGTTAATTTATTACTATTTGTAACAGTTTATTATTTCAGCCAATAATTAGATACATTTTGGGCAGCTGGATGCTATATACAAAATGGGTAAAGCAAGTTCCCACATCCATGAAACTTCTCTTCCACAGATGAACCAATTAAACAAACAGATGCATTCTGAATAGGATGCCTTCCTAACAATCATGTAAGGAAAACACCTCAAAATATCAAGTTGTTTTAAAAATATCTTTTGTTAGCAAACATATTTTCCTTTCTTAAAAACTAAGAATCCTGTGATTTAGCAAAAGCTTCAGTACCATTTTCAATCTCTGTAGTCTTCTAACAGGAAGAGCCCTGTAGTTGGGAAAACTTGTTCCAGGTGTTCTCCAGCTGTCTACCTGAACTCAGATAGGTCATTTAAACTCAGCGGGTCAGGCAGAATGAAAGACAAATATCTGGAAAGTGAGGCCCAGGGATTTTCAGTGTTCAAAAGCTCCCAAGTTGCTTCTGAAACACAGTCAGACAGAGTTAAGAAGATTTTGTGTAACCCTTCCAATTTTCCTGCACTCAGACAGTGATTTCAAAAGTAGGATAAATGAATGGCATGGTCCCTCTTTACTCCCAGGGTGCTGGCACGTAAAAGATGCACTTCCAAGGTTTCTTGTCTTAAGATGATTTTCACTAAGGCACTTTATCAAGTAGACATTATTTGGGATTCGTAACGACTTCCATTAAAATCCAATTTATCCTGAGACAATCAGAGATATCCATCCTATTATAGTTTAGCATGGATGATTTCAAAACCTCATCCTTTTAATAACAAGCCAAAATTGGTAGGGGGCCTTGGCTGTGGGAGGAGTTTGAGGTAATTTTGAACTCCAGTTTGCAGGTGAGGCTTCTCAGGGGGACTGTGATAGCCAAGAGACAGAACCAGGGATGTAGGTACTTCGTAGGTAGAGAAGAGATTTCAGGGTTTGGGGAGGTGATGCCAGGTAGATGATGAGGATGAAGAATTCATTCATCCACTCATTGGTGCCACAAATGTTCTTTGAATTCTACTCTAAGCCAAGCATTTATGTTAGCCACCAAGATTATACAGCCTAAATGTAATTAGAGCTTATCAACCAACTATTGTTGTCCACTTAATAATTTTGCCTGGGGTCATGACAGTTAATAACTATTCAGAACCATTAACAACTATCTTATCTCTGCAAATTGATTTATGTATCTGACTTATTTATGCCAAATTTAGTTCCAATATATCACCTTCAGGACATTTGCCAAACCACATAAATCTCCACAATTAATTACTTTATATTTTTTCTTTGTATCAATTTACTATTTATATCTAAAGACATTAATTTAAAAGGTAAAATTAAAATGAGTACCATAAGTGAAAAATTAATACCATTTGTCTTAAATATATACTAACCATAAAAAGAAATTCAAAACAAAACAATACTGTAAGTCCCAGTCAGTCTCCTGACCAAAGCTCATGGATGACTTTCATATTATTATTATGGGATATTAGCAATCATTGTTATTTAGTTGTGAAGTTGTGTCCAACTACTTTGTGACCCCATGGACTATAGCCCGCCAGACTCCTCTGCCCATGGGATTTCACAGACAGTATTACTTGAGTGAGTTGTTATTTCTTTCTCCAGGGGATCTTCCCAATATTATTTATCACTGAGCCATCAAGGAAGCCCATGAGCAATCAGTAGAAAGATGTTAAAGATGACTTTTAAGAAATTGTTGCTTTCTCCTGGATCCAAAGCATCCAAAGAAAATATTATCTATTTATTAATGTTAATTTAATCATATATTGTGTATAGTATGGAAAATATTAGGTTTACCAACTGCTTACCAAATGAAATTAAAAGACACTTGATCCTTGGAAGAAAAGCTTTGACCAACCTAGTTCACTTCAGTGCAGTGCAGTTCAGTTCAGTTGCTCAGTCGTGTCTGACTCTTTGTGACCCCATGAATCGCAGCACACCAGGCCTCCCTGTCCATCACCAACTCCTGGAGTATACCCAAACCCATGTTTATCGAGTTGGCAATGCAGCATATTAAAAAGCAGAGACATTACTTTGCCAACAAAGTTCTGTCTAGTCAAAGCTATGGTTTTTCCAGTAATCATGTATGGATGTGAGTTGGACTATAAAGAAAGCTGAGTGCTGAAGAATTGATGCTTTTGAACTGTGGTGTTGGAGAAGACTCTTGAGAGTCCCTTGGACTGCAAGAAGATCAAACCAGTCAATCGATCAGTCCTGAATATTTATTGGAAGGACTGGTGTTGAAGCTGAAACCCTAATAATTTGGCCACCTGATGCAAAGAACTGACTCATTGGAAAAGACCCTGATGCTGGGAAAGATTGAAGATGGGAGGAGGAGGGGACAACAGAGGATGAAATGGTTGGATGCATCACTGACTCAATGGACATGAATCTGAGTAAGCTCTGGGAGTTGGTGATGGACAAGGAAGCCTAGCGTGCTGCAGTCCATGGGTCACAAAGAGTCAGACACGACTGAGTGACTGAACTGTACTGAAATGCACACAATTCTTCACAGAGCCTAGATTGACAGTAAAAATGCATTTCCATATGTCAGTTCAGTTCAGTTCAGTCTCTCAGTCGTGTCTGACTCTTTGCGACCCCATGAACCAGCACACCAGGCCTCCCTGTCCATCACCAACTCCCGGAGTCCACCCAAACCCGTGTCCCATATGTAGAATATCCCAAAGAATGAACCAGAAATACACAACCCAAGTTGGAACTAATAAGTGATTGTAGAAAGGTTGCAGGATACAAAATTAATATACAAAAGTCAATTGTTTCCTATATGAACAATTTGAAATTTAAATTTGAAATTTAAAACATAATACCATTACATTAATCCGATAGGGGTAAATAACCTGCCTGCCAATGCAGGAGACCTAAGAGACTCAGGTTCGATCCCTGGTTTGGGAAGATTCCCTGGAGGAGGAAACGGTAACCCACTCCAGTATTCTTGCTGGAGAATCCCATGGACAGAGGAGCCTGGTGGGCTAGAGTCCATGGAGTTGCAAAGAGTTGAATATAACTGAAAGAACTTAGCAGCCTACCATGAGCATTAATAAACCCTAAAAGGTTGACTTGTGTATCAGTTGCTGGAACCAAGAGTTAACTTTTCTTAAAAAAGAGAACATTCTGAATGTTTAAATTCCTATTCCTGTCTGCAAAAGCTTTTTCAACCCAATATGTAGCTGAACATGTGCACTCATACTGCTGACACCCTAAAGTGCTTGGCCCATCAATTAGAACTTGCTACTCCATTCTCATTAAAGTAGGGACTTGCCAAGTTCTGGGTTGCATTTATTTATATCCCTGCACCAGTATTTTTCAAAAAGAATAATGTAGAGAGTCCAGATTTATGGATTGGAAGAGGAAGTTTCTTGGGTGTTATATAGTATCTTGGATCCAGAACAGGTGGTGGGTTTTGGTGCAGGGGTAAGGGTACTCTCTATTTGGGAGTAAATCTTTGGAAGTTATGTAGTTGGAAGTTGGGAAGATGTTCTTGTGTGGGTATGGTAAGCTTTTATTTTTCCTTTAGTAAGAGGCTCTAATTTATACCAATGTTCTTAACTTATGAGGATTGTGTGTGTGCTCATTTGCTCGGTCATGTTTGACTCTTTGCAGCCCCATGGACCTCCTGACATGCTCCTCTCTCCGTGGAATTTTCCAGGCAAGAATACTGGAGTGGGTAGCCATTCCCTACTCCAGGGGATCTTCCCTAAGCATGGTTTATATTTAATGGGTGCTTCTTATGTGCCAGAAGTCAAAGACTTGGTCTAGATTGTCTAGTAAAACCTCAAAACAGCCCTACAAGATAAACAATATTATCATCCTTATTTGACAATAAGGAATTTTAAGCTTAGATAATCTGAGTAACTTATCCAGAATCACAGATTTAATAAGTGATTATGCTTGGACTTAAATTAATTTAGTCTAATAGTAGAACCCCCAAATCTGAATGTACTATAGACTGCTTCTTAAAGAAGTGACTTAAATAAGGAGGAAACTGGCTAAAAAACAGTCTTGTGTCTATAAACACATAATGTGATGAGAAAATAAAATAATTTTGGGCTCTGAGTAATTCCGATCATGAAATACTATGTTTACCAGAAGAATAAGTATCCAAAAGTCAAAATGAAGAGTTCAGTGCCTGAGAAAAATATGCATAATCACCTCAGTTTTAATGCAAAAGCTGAAAGAGAAAGCAAACTTTTTCCTTCCAAACTGACATATGCATAATCATTTTTTTCCCACATCCACAGGAGCTTTCACTTTTACTAAGTGAAACCGGCTGAAATAATACTTTATTTCCTATTTGATTCTTGATAAGAAGTCTGGGCTGGATCCTGGGAATACTGCTGTGAAGAAAATGCAATAATCAGGGAACAGAGTAAATGTCTTATCTGGGCAATTTTCTCTTAGATCTTTTGATATGAGGAGCCCTCTAAATGGATGCAGCATGCTGGGGCGGGGCTAGGCACTGAAACACTTTGCTAACTGTCCCTAAGGGCAACTGTGGGCTGAAGCTGGACGAGAGGAAAAGAGAGGGAGGGAGAAAACCAGCAGGGAACCTGCAAGGAAATATTCACACCTTGGGCTGTACCGGCTGACCTGTAAGGCAGTGATGCGAAGCACATCACAAAAGCAGGACTAGCCCTGTAAGCTTCTAGAAGGCAGTTCTAAGCATCTGTGATTTGCCTCCTGAACACTTGTATCTCACTATAGGAAGGGAGGATGAAACAGCTGCACACGCTGTCTCCAGTGCTGTGAACCTGTCATCAGCCCTGCATTGTTTACATATGGCCACAAGGTCTTTAAGCCAGGACCCCTCAGCTGTACAGCAGGGACCGATATTTACATGACAGCTGTGTCAACTGGAAGCAGCCCTGTGCGCATGTTTGTTTCACTAACGCTCCAGTTACTACCACCCACCCTTCCCCCCTGCCCCAAAGACACAAATCTAATTCTCCTATTTGTTTAAAATGAGCTCCCTGTTAATAATAGAGCTGCAGTGCAGATGCTCAAAATAGAAATAGCTGGCATTTCCCTAACAAGACTCATAATTCTGCTAGAAATAATGGATTTCAAGTGAAATAGCTCAAGTCCAAGAAGAGTGGTTATAATTCATGACCAGATGCCCAAATGAAATCAAAATCTGGGAAACATGCAAGGTGCTAATTTTCTACATCAGTGGAATTTATCAAGTTCCTACTGATTAATTTGAACAGGGGTTTGGTTGTTCAATTGATAGAGCTTTGTTTGCCTTGCAAAGACATCTGAATGACTTTGATTCAAATCTTATTGCAACTTCCTGGTTTTGTGAAAAGCTTTTTAAAAACTATAACCCAAAACCCTTCACATCACAAGTGGCTGGTTTTAAATGATTTTATTTTTATTATTCTTTACCATTGAGGGTGAGACTCCTCAAATTTATTTCACCAAAGAGGTAAGCAGCAATACATCTTTGGAAAACAATTACCACACAATTCTCAAGGAAGTGGAGCTTAATCCATTGCTGTTGATTTAGTTTATTGTTAGATTTTCCAAAGAAAATACTTATTATTTAATAATGACTATTTACAATTAGCTTGATTGAAAAATAAGCCACTCCCCAAATGCCTATAAATAGTTTAACATCAATAATATGGTTTAAAGTCTCTTTTCCATTAAGTATAAAATAGAAAATATTGTCTGGCTATGCTGGGTTGAGTAATGACCCCTGCCCCTGACAACATGATGCCCATGTTCTAATCCTGGAACCTATGAATGATGCTTTATGTGGCAAAGGTGCCTTGTGGATTCTGAGATGAGTAAATCATCCTGAATTATCCTGGCAGACACTGTCTCATCACAGAGCTTCTTATAACAGGGAAATAAGGTCAGGAATTGGAGAAGGGGATGACAGAGGATGAGATGGTTGAATGTCATCACTGACTCAATGGACATGACTTTGAGTAAGCTCCAGGAGTTGGTGATGCACAGGGAAGCCTGGCATGCTACAGGCCATAGGGTTGCAAAGAGTCAGACACAACTGAGCAACTGAACTGAACTGAACTGAGGAAGTCAGAGGAGTAGACGCTATCGGTGGATGAAAAGAGAAGATTTGAACATGCTACATTGCTGACTCTGAAGATGGAAAGAGGAACCATGGGTCAAGGAACGCAGTTCTGTGAGCTGAAAAAGATGAGAACGTGGTTTTCCCCTTAAGACAACAGGTCCCATATGGAATAACTTTCTGCTAAGCCTCATGTTACCTAACCAGCACTTAATTGCAGTTTCAGCTCTCCCAGAAGTGGAGAGTTGTAACAGTCAATCAGATCAGCACTAGTTAGGTAACCTGCCTGATTAGACCCCTAAAGAAAAGTAAACTTACAATCAACCACTTTTTTGCTTAGTATAAGTTTCTTGTTCCTGCTCCCTTCTGCCTATAAAAACCTTTCATTTTGTATAGCTCCTCAGAGTTAGTTTCTAACAGCTAAATATAATGCTGCCTGATTCATTGAATCCTTGAATAAAACCAATAAAATTGCTAAAATTTACACAGTTAATTTTTTTTTTAGTACCCTATAGCCTCTTGAGGGTATGTAGCCCTGCCTACATTTTTGTTTTCAGCCCAGTGAAACCCAGTAAACCCAGTTCCTGTTTCAGAGCTGTAAGATTTGTGTTTTTTTAAACAGACTGGTTCCAAATAGGAAAAGGAGTACATCAAGACTGTATATTGTCACCCTGCTTATTTAGCTTATATGCAGAGTACATCATGAGAAACGCTGGGCTGGAAGAAGTACAAGCTGGAATCAAGATTGCCAGGAAAAACAGCAATAACCTCAGATATGTAGATGACACCACCTTTATGGCAGAAAGTGAAAAAGAACTAAAGAGCCTCTTGATGAAAGTGAAACAGAAAAGTGAAAAAGTTGGCTTAAGGCTCAACATTCAGAAAACTAAGATCATGGCATCTAGTCCCATCACTTCATGGCAAATAGATGGGGAAACTGGCTGACTTTATTTTGGGGGGCTCCAAAATCACTGTAGATGGTGATTGCAGCCATGAAATTAAAAGATGCTTATTCTTTTGCAGGAAAGTTATGACCAATCTAGACAGCATATTAAAAAGCAGAGACATTACTTTGTCAACAAAGGTCCATCTAGTCAAGGCTATGGTTTTTCCAGTAGTCATGTATGGATGTGAGAGTTGGACTATAAAGAAAGCTGAGTGCAGAAGAATTTATGGTTTTGAACTGTGGTTTTGGAGAAGAATCTTGAGAGTCCCTTGGACTGCAAGGAGATCCAACCAGTCCATCCTAAAGGAAATCAGTCCTGAGTGTTCATTGGAAGGACTGATGTTGAAGCTGAAACTCCAATACTTTGGCCACCTGTTGTGAAGAGCTGATTCATTGGAAAAGACCCTGATGCTGGGAAAGACTGAGGGCAGGAAGAGAAGAGAACGACAGAAGAGGAGATGGCTGGATGGCATCACTGACTCAATGGACAATGATTTGGGTAAAGTCTGGGAGCTGGTGATGGACAGGGAGGCCTGGCTTGCTGGTTCATGGGGTCGCAAAGAGTCAGACACAACTGAGCAACTGAACTGAACTGAACTGAAACAACTAAGTAGTCACTTATTTTGGCAACAATTTGTAGTTGATACACTGGCATTAATGTGGATATTTATATCAATCAATGCCCTTAAACCAAGTAGAAGAAGTATTTCATTTGAACTGGAAAATACTGATTAAGATTTAGTAGTTAGCTAGAGACATTCGATTTTCAATCATTTTAGAGTGAAACACTCTCTCTACTATGGAGTCCTGCTAGGTGGTTTGGGAGTCTGATAATTTGAGCATGTTTTGCCACAGAAGCAGTGTGTTTTTGGATACCCAAAGCATGTTTAAAGGACCAGGATAATGAAGGAACTGTCCTACTAGTCAGGAAATGAAGAAAGGTGAAATACAATTCATGTGCTATCATTGTGTATCATTCATCAAGTTAGTTTCAAATCGCTAATTGAGGTTCATGTATCTCTAAGTATTCAAAACAATTCCAGTATATCAGGACATGCAATACCCATTGATCCTTTTTTGAAAATTGAGAACTTTCCCCAAGTTCCTAGAATATGAATTTTGAATCAGCAAATACTCAAGTTCAAATCTCAGTGTTACCATTTACTAACTTTGTGATGATGGGGTGGTAACCCAGTCTCTCTGAACCTTGGTTTTATCCTCAGTGAGTTGGAAAGAAAGCCTTCCTGTTGGTTTATTGTAGAGATTAAATGAGATAAAGATTATCTGTAAAGATTATGTTAAATCATCAGTAACATGGCACCATTTCTCACACTGAAAACCTTTCACATACCTCATCTTAGAAAGTCCTGTCAATCCACGAAGACTCAGTATTTAACTTGAAGCCCAAAACCTTCATGAAAGTTTCTACATGAGGAAAACTGATCTGGCTGAGAAAATTATCCCTTATCTGCTACTGAGGAGTGAAGACTGTGTTGCCCACAACTGGAACCCAGAGGGGCCATCAGTTCAGTTCAGTTGCTCAGTCGTGTCTGACTCTTTGCGACCCCATGGACTGCAGCACGTCAGGCCTACCTGTCCATCCCCAACTCCCAGAGTTTACCCAAACTCATGTCCATTGAGTCGGTGATGCCATCCAACCATCTCATCCTCTGTCATCCCCCTCTCCTCCCACCTTCAATCTTTCCCAGCATCAGGGTTTTTTCAAATGAATCAGTTCTTCACATCAGGTGGCCAAAATATTAGAGCTTCAGCTTTAGCATCAGTCCTTCCAATGAATATTCAGGACTGATTTCCTTTAGGATGGACTGGTTGGATCTCCTTGCCGTCCAAGGGACTCTCAAGGGTCTTCAACACCACAGTTCAAAAGCATCAATTCTTCAGCACTCAGCTTTTTTGATACAGAAGGGCCATAGAAGCTGTCTTTTTTCTCCTGGTGGCATACAACACCTGCTTTATTTATCTTCTTCTTTTTCTTAATTACACAAGGCAGTTATTGCTGTGGAAATATTCTTCTCCCGAAAGGTGTGGTTTAAAATGATAGTGGTCTCAGGAAGCTTGAAAAACATTGGGATCTTGGATGAAAGGAAATCTCTAGGAGTCACCATACTGTGGGGTAAAAACCACAGTAAATCATATCTGATTTCTTTGGTTAAATCACATGTACTTCTAACTTAGAAAATAATTAGGCAATATTCACAAATTATTTTTTTCATGATCATTTGTAACTAGAAACCAAAAGGTACTTGAAGGTGAAATTTTTGTTATCTACTAATTAATGACATTTAATTTTCATTGAGCTTGTTCTGGAATGGACTGGGACTGGTCATTGTAAAAATAACAGTGAAGCAGAGATGATGAAGAATCCCAAACTTTAATCTCAATTCTGCCATTTTATACATATATATATATATATAATTAAAATATACATAAAATTAAAATAAAATTGTCTTATTTTCAAGATTGCATGTGCAAAACTGTCTGTTGTTGTTGTTCAGTTGCTAAGTTGTGTCTGACTGTGACTCCAGGGCCTGTAGCATGCCAGTCTTTCCTGTCCTTCACTGTCTCGGCATTAGCTCACATTCATGTCCATTGAGTCAGTGATACTATCTAACCATCTCATCCTCTGCCTTCCTCTTCTCCTTTTGCCTTCAAACTTTCCCAGTATCAGGGCCTTTTCCAATGAGTTAGCTCATCTTATCAGGTGGCCAATACTTAAAGTACTGGCAAAACTGTCTAGCAGATAGTATATATTCTTTCAGAGTGTTTTCTCTACTTTTTCTTACAAAATAAAGAGTACAGACTTAGTTCATAAATCCAGATATGTAAGAAACACAAAATAAATTTTCTGATACTCAGTGTTCGAACTCAAGAATGTTGTTACTTTCCCTGAAAGGAGGAGAAATTTCAATCTGAGTCTATCCTCCAGAATTGCTGTTTTTGAAGCAATGAAAACTGTTCTTTTGGGAACTAAACTGTCAGAGTTTCAATCCTGGCTCCAACAGTATTTGCCTCTAAGACCTAGGACAAATTACTTTACCTTTTTGTGTCTCAAGATATTCATCTGTAAGGTGGGTATAATTGCCATACATCCCTCACAGAGTTTTGTGAGATCAAGTGAAATAAAAAGTGAAAACACATAATGATAAAGACACACAGTGAGCTTTTTAATGAAATTATTATTATTATTATTATTATTATTATACTACCAAATTGACTGAAATTGGCAAAGTTGGGGTGGAAGGATGTATGGAGGTCTGTATCTCAGATGTTGATTCTCTCCATATGGGCCTGAATTCTGTTTCCAAATGTTATGGTGAATTTCATCATTCCTTGCATCATCATACCCTCCTTACGTCTGGGACCTGGGTTCCCTCCCTACCTCTTGGGCACACCCACACTTATTCCAGAGGGCACAGTGAGACTGCCTGAGACCTCATGTACCCAGACAAGTCAGGCAGCTAGTTCTCCTCGACCCAGATTCTACTAATGATATCAGTCTCTCCAGATCACCTCAACACAAAGGTCATCATATATTTTCCTATGTGATCTTCAGAAGACTTATTATTTGTACATCTAGACCTTCAATCAATTTAAAATTGATTTTTGAGTATGCTGTGAGGTAGAGATTAATTTCTTAAAAATATGGATATTGAACTGACTTGACACCATTTGGAAAAAGACTGTCTCTTCCCCACTGCAGTGCAATGTAACTGTTATGATCAATCAAGTAACTATATACATGAGGCTTTCTATTCTGTTTCTAGTCTATTAATCTATTTGTCTACACTTGCACCAATACCACACTATTTTAATTGCTACTATTATGTATAAAATCTGATATTCAGTAGTGTAAGTCCTCTAAATTTGTTCGTTTTCAATATTGGCTGGACCATTCTTAGGCCTTTATATCCTTACAGATTTTAGAATCAGCTTGTCAATTTGCACACACACACACACACACACACACACATGCTGTAAGACTGCCGGGAGTTTGGTCATAATTTATTGACTCTGTAAATCAACCTAGGATATATCTTTGTAATAAAGAATCTAATCCATGAACATGATATATCTCTTCATTTACTTGGGTCTTTAAAATCTGTCTATAAATTCTGTTGAGTTACAGTGTTTGTATTTGATTTATTCCTAAATATTTGATGTTTGGAGTGCTCTGTAAAAATGTTCAAATTTCATTTTCTATCAATTTGTTGCTCATATATAAAAATATAGTTGAATTTTGTATAACACCTTGTATCTAATGGCCTTGCTAAATCAACTTATTCTAATAGTTATCTGTAGATTCTTTTTGCATTTTCTATGCATAAAATCATGCCACTTGCAATTAATAAGCAATATAAGTTCTCCTTTGTAATCATTATGCCTTTTATCCCAACGTCTTGCTTTATTGCACTGATTAGGATCTCTAGCACAGTGTTAAGTAGAAAATATGCTTTGACATCATCTTCCAGTGCACTAATCTTGCTTTTTGCTATGTCTACTGCTGTTAGCCCATCTAATAAAATTTTAGGTATTGCTTATTTCAAGGCTTGGAATTTCTACTTGTATACTTTTAACATTTTAATTCTTTAATGAAATTATCTTTTCATCTATTTTCCATCTTTTTCCTCTATTTTCTGAAATATATTAATTATAGTTATTTTAAAATCTTTGTCTACTAACTTTAATATCTGGATATTTGTGAGTTTTTTTCTTTGTATTGATTGAATGGTCCTGTCTCTTGGCATTTTTAGTCATATATTTTTTATGTGGAATGATAGACATTTTGTATAAATAACTACAGAGGCTACAGGTGAATTTTCCTTTTTTTCCAAAGAGCAATAACAGTTTCCTCTTCTCAGCAGGTAGGGTTATGGAGCAAATCACCTTTCCAGTCAGGAAACAGTTAAAACTGGTCTACAGTTTTGGTAATAATACATCTGCTCCTTGTTCACATCTGTTCCTAGATCATAGCCCTCCAGGGCTTTCAGATGAGTCCAGTGCATTTGTTGAGACCCTTTCCGCTGACAGGTTCTCAACTCTAATCTTTGTTTCCTCAATATCACAAAAGCAAGAAAATTGCATTCCACTTCTCAGAAGTTTGTGTCTTTTCTTTTTATTCTACCACTCTGTACCTTCAGAATTCACCAGTGATCTTAAGGGAAAACCTGACAAAAATTGGAGGCCATTCAACTCCGTAGTTTTACCACACACTCCATAAGCCCTTTGAAAATCCTCATAGTTGGAGATTCCCTGGAGGTCGACCGGTTAGGACTCTGTGCTCTCACTGTTGAGAGCCTGGGTTCAATCTCTGATGTGGGAACTAAGATCCCACAGGCCAGGTGGTGCAGCCAAAACAAAAAAAGGAGAAAGACTTCGTGGTTTCTTCCTTCTTAGTGTTAGATCTCTATCCAGACAGATCTTAATGCTCAGTTTCTGTCCACACTCAGAAATGGCAGTGCCTCAGGGCAAAATTCCCTACTGATGGCGGTTCTTACCTTAAGATCCTCGTGCTCTGGCACCGTCAGAAAAATGACTTGTGTTCTATATAGCTTTTCTGGCTGTTCTCAGTGTGTGAATTGGCCTACCTCCATATAACCTGAAATTAGAAACTTCTAAGGATGTTGAGCACTCCTTAGACATATTTTAGAGTAGTTTGTAAAGGAAAAAAAAGAGGCTTCAGGCAAGATACTTCCTATGGAAGGGTGATGAAAGTGGTGAAAGTGGAATAACCTGAGACTCTAATGATAAAGAGGACTATCTAATAGGGAGGCTGGCCATTGTGAATGACCATCATAGATCTCCACCAAGCTGATTTTTCAAGTGATGCTGTACTTTTAGTGGCCTACTTTAGTGCATCTATAAAAGTTTCCAGGGGATTGGAACTAAAATCTACTTTTCTTTCTCCATTCTCTACTTGTTTCTTAAGAAAATAGGATTCTAAATGTGTGTTCCATTGCAACTAAAAATGGATTTCAACAATTAGTTAATTAACACAGACTGCAGCAACGTCATCTGGGGTGAAAGTGAAAGTGCAGTTGCTCAGTTGTGTCCGACTCTTTGCGACCCCATGAACAATAGCCTACCAGGTTCCTCCGTCCATGGAATTTTCCAGGCAAGAATACTAGAGTAGGTTGCCACTTCCTTATCCAGGGGAGCTTCCTGACCCAGGGATTGAACCCGGGTCTCCTGCATTACAGGTAGACGCTTTACTGACTGAGCAACCAGGGAAGCCCACTGATTGATTTTAGCAATTCAGTTCAGTTCAGTTTAGTCACTCAGTCATGTCCAACACTTTGGAACCCCATGAACCACAGCATGCCAGGCCTCCCTGTCCATCACCAGCTCCCAGACTTTACCCAAACTCATGTCCATTGAGTCAGTGATGCCATCTAACCATCTCATCCTCTGTCATCTGCTTCTCCTACTTTCAATCTTTCCCAACATCAGGGTCTTTTCAAATAAGTCAGCTGTTCGCATCAGGTGGCCAAAGTATTGGAGTATCAGCTTCAACATCAGTCCTTCCAATGAACACCCAGGACTGACCTCCTTTAGGATGGACTGATTGGCTCTCCTTGCAGTCCAAGGGACTCTTAAGATTCTTCTCCAACACCACAGTTCAAAAGCATCAATTCTTCTGCATTCAGCTTTCTTTATAGTCAAATTCTCACACCCATACATGACTACTGGAAAAGCCATAGCCTTGACTAGATGGACCTTAGTTGACAAAGTAACGTCTCTGCTTTTTTATATGCTGTCTAGGTTGGTCATAACTTTCCTTCCAAGGAGTAAGTGTCTTTTAATTTCATGGCTACAGTCACCATCTGCAGTGATTTTGGAGCCCCCAAAAATAAAGTCAGCCACTTTTTCCACTGTTTCCCATCTATTTGCCATGAAGTGATGGGATTGGATGCCATGAACTTAGTTTTCTGAATGTTGAGCTTTAAGCCAACTTTTTCACTCTCCTCTTTCACTTTCATCAAGAGGCTCTTTAGTTCTTCTTCACTTTCTGCCATAAGGGTAGTGTCATCTACGTATAAAAGGTTATTGATATTTCTCCCAGCAATCTTGATTTTTTCTTGTACTTCCTCCAGCCCAGCATTTCTCATGATGTACTCTGCATATAAGTCAAATAAGCAGGGTGACAATATACAGGCTTGGCGTGCTCCTTTTCCTATTTGGAACCCGTCTGTTGTTCTGTTGTTCCATGTCCAATTCTAACTGTTGCTTCCTAACCTGCATATAGGTTTCTCAGGAGGCAGGTCAGGTGGTCTGATATTCCCATCTCCTTCAGAGTTTTCCACACTTTATTGTGATCCACACAGTCAAAGGCTTTGGCATAGTCAATAAAGCAGAAGTAGATGTTTTTCTGGAAGTCTCTTGCTTTTTCGATGACCCATCGGATGTTGGCAATTTGATCTCTGGTTCCTCTGCCTTTTCTAAAACCAGCTTGAACATCTGGAAGTTCACAGTTCACGTATTGCTGAAGCCTGGGTTAGAGAATTTTGAGCATTACTTTACCAGCGTGTGAGATGAGTGCAATTGTGCGGTAATTTGAGCATTCTTTGGCATTGCCTTTCTTTGGAATAGGAATGAAAACACTTTTTCCAGTCCTGTGGCCACTACTGAGTTTTCCAAATTTGCTGACATATTGAGTGAGCACTTTCACAGCATCATCTTTTAGGATTTGAAAAAGCTCAACTGGTATTCCATCACCTCCACTAGCTTTGTTCATAGTGATACTTCCTAAGGATCATTTGATTTCACATTCCAGGATGTCTGCCTCTAGGTGAGTGATCACATCATCATGATTATCTGGGTCATAAAGATCTTTTTTGTATAGTTCTTCTGTATATTCTTGCCACCTCTTCTTAATATCTTCTGCTTCTGTTAGGTCCATACAATTTCTGTCCTTTATTGAGTCCATCTTTGCATGAAATGTTCCCTTGGTATCTCTAATTTTCCTGAAGAGATTTCTAGTCTTTCCTATTCTATTGTTTTTCTCTATTTCTTTGTGCTGATGAGGAAGGCTTTCTTATCTCTCCTTGCTATTGTTTGGGACTCTGCATTCAAATGGGTATATCTTTCCTTTCCTCCTTTGCTTTTCACTTCCCTTCTTTTCACAGATATTTGTAATTCCTCCTCAGACAGCCATTTTGCTTTTTTGCATTTCTTTTTCTAGGGGATGGTCTTGATCCCTGTCTTCATACTTCATCAGGCATCTGTCTATCAGATCTAGTCCCTTTAATCTATTTCTCACTTCCACTGTATAATCATAAGGGATTTGATTTAGGTCATACCAGAATGGTCTAGTGGTTTTCCCCACTTTCTTCAACTTAAGTCTGAATTTGGCAATAAAGAGTTCATGATCTGAGCCACAGTCAGCTCCTGGTCTTGTTTTTGCTGACTATATAGAGCTTCTCCTTCTTTGGCTGCAAAGAATGTAATCAATCTGATTTTGGTGTTGGCTATTTGGTGATGTCCATGTGTAGAGTCTTCTCTTGTGTTGTCGGAAGAGGGTTTTTGTTACGACTAGTGTGTTCTCTTTGCAAAACTTTGTTAGCCTTTTCCCTGCTTCATTCTGTACTCCAAGGCCAAATTTGCCTATTACTCCAGGTGTTTCTTGACTTCCTTCTTTTGCACTCCAGTCCCCTATAATGAAAAGGACATCTTTTTTGGGTGTTAGTTCTAAAAGGTCTTGTAGGTCTTCACAGATCCATTTAACTTCAGCTTCTTCAGTGTTACTGGTCAGGGCATAGACTTGGATTACCATGATACTGAATGGTTTGCCTTGGAAATGAACAGAGATCATTCTGTCATTTTTGAGATTGCATCCAAGTATTTCATTTCAGACTCTTTTGTTGACCTTGATGGCTACTCCATTTCTTCTAAGGAATTCCTGCCCACAGTAGTAGATATAATGATTATCTGAGTTAAATTCACCCATTCCAATAATTAAAATTATCTAATCCTGCATACATTCTTTTAAGTTATTTATTATTTTGCATCTTATACCTTTTTATCATCTCCCCCTCAAATTCTTCTCTGAGCCACACTATGAAGTTCTCATTTCATATGCTCCTGGAGAAGAATGGAGAAATAGCTCCAGAAGGAATTCTTAAAGAGGCTGAGCCAAAGGGGAAGCAACACCCAAGTATGGATGTATCTGGTGGTGAAAGTAAAGTCTGATGCTTTAAAGAACAACATTACATAGGAAGTTGGAATGTCAGGTCCATGAATCAACGTAAATTGGAACTGGTCAAACAAGAGATGGCAAGACTGTGTATCAACATTTTAGGCATCAGTGAACTCAAATGGACTAGACAGAATTTTCTCTGTTTGTTTCCAAGGCAAACCATTCAATATCACAGTAATTCAAGTCTACACTCCAACCACTAATGCCAAAGAAGCTGAACTTGAACAGTTCTATGAAGACCTACATGACCTTCTAGAAATAACACCAAAAAAAGCTGTCCTTTTCATTATAGAGGACTGGAATGCAAAAGAAGGAAGTTAAGAGATACATGGGGTAAAAGGCAAATTTGGCCTTGGAGTACAAAATGAAGCAGGGCAAAGGCTAACAGGGTTTTGCCAAGAGAGCACACTGGCCATAGCAAACACCCTCATCCAGCGACACAAGAAACAACTCTGCCCATGGACATCACCAGATGGTCAATACCAAAATCAGATTGATTATATTCTTTGCAGCCAAAGATGGAGAAGCTCTGTACAGTCAGCAAAAATAAGAACAGGAGCTGATTGTGGCTCATATCATGAACTCCTTATTGGCAAATTCAGACTTAAATTGAATAAAGTAGGGAAAATCACTAGAGTATTCAGATATGACCTAGGTCAAATCTCATGATTATAGAGCAGAAGTGATAAATAGATTCAAGGGATTAGATATGATAGACAGAGTGCCTGAAGAACTATGGACAGAGATGAGTAACATTGTGCAGGAGGTGGTGATCAAAACAATTCCAAGAAAAAGAAAGCAAAAGGACAAAATGGTTCCCTGAGGAAGCCTTACAAACAGCTGAGTAAAGAAGAGACGTGAACAGCAAAGAAGAAAAGGACAGGAATACACATTTGAATGCAGAGTTCCAAAGAATAGCAAGGAGAGATATGAAAGCCCTCCTAAATGATCAATGCAAAGAAATAGGAAAACAATAGAATGGGAAAGACTAGAGATGTCTTCAAGAAAATTAAAGATACCAAGGGAATATTTCATGCAAAGATGGGCACAATAAAGGACAGAAATGATATGGACCTAACAGAAGCAGAAAATATTAAGAAGAGGTGGCAAGAATACACAGAAGAACTATACAAAAGATATCTTCATGACCCAGATAATCACAGTGGTGTGATCACTCACCTAGAGCCAGACATCCTGGAGTGCCAAGTCAATTGGGCCTTAGGAAGCATCACTATAAACAAAGATAGTGGAGGTGATGGAACTCCAGTTGAGCTATTTCAAATCCTAAAAGATGACGCTGTTAAGTGCAGCGCTCAATATGCGAGCAAATTTGGAAAACTCAGCAGTGGCCACAGGATTGGAAAAGTTCAGTTTTCATTCCAGTCCCAAAGAAAGAGAGTGACAAAGAGTGTTGAAACCACTTTACAACTGCACTCATTTTGCATGCTAGTAAAGTATCGCTTAAGATTCTCCAAGCCAGGCTTCAACAGTAGGTGAACTGAGAACTTCCAGATGTTCAAACTGGATTTAGAAAAGGCAGAGGAACCAGACATCAAATTACCAACATTCAGGTTTCCCCTGTGGCTCAGATGGTAAAGAATCAGACTGCAATGCGGAGATCTGGGTTGGATCCCTGAGTTGGGATGATCCCTTAGAGGAGGGAAAGGCTACTCACTCCAGTATTCTGGCCTGGAGAATTCCATGGACTCTATAGTCCATGGGGTCTCAAAGAGTTGAACATGAGTGAGTGACTTTCACTTTCACTGTATCATACAAAAGCAAGAGAATTCTAGAACAACATCTATATCTGCTTCATTGACTATGCTAAAGGCTTTGACTGTGTAGATCACAACAAACTGTGGAAAATTCTTCAAGAGATGGGAATACCCGTCCACCTTACCTGTCTCCTGAGAAACCTGTATGAAGGTCAAGAAGCAACAGTTAGGCTGAACATGGAACAACGGATAGGTTCCAGATTGAGAAAGGAGTACGTCAAGGCTGTATATCGTCACCCTGGTTATTTAACTTATGTGCGGCGAATATCATGCAAAATGCTAGGCTGGATGAAGCACAAGCTGGAATTCAGATTGCCAAGAGAGATATCAATAACCTCAGATATGCAGATGACACCACCCTTGTTGCAGAAAGTAAAGAGGAACTAAAGAGCCTCTTGATGAAAGTGAAAGAGGAGAGTGAAAAAGCTGCCTTAAAACTCAGCTTTCAGAAATCTAAGATCATGGCATCTGGTCTCATCACTTCATGGCAAATAGATGGAGAAACAATGGAAAGAGTGACTTTCTTGTTTCCAAAATCACTGCAGATGGTGACTGCAATCATGAAATTAAAAGATGCCTGCTCCTTGGAAGGAAAGCTATGACCAACCTATACAGCATATTAAAAAGCAGAGATGCTACTTTGCTGATAAAGGTCCGTCTTGTCAAAGCTGTGGTTTTTCCAGTAGTCATGTATGGATGTGAGAGTTGGACTATAAAGAAAGCTGAGTGCTGAAGAATTGATGCTTTTGAACTGTGGTATTGGAGAAGACTCTTGAGAGTCCCTTGGACTGCAAGGAGATCAAACCAGCCAATCCTAAAGGAAATCAGTCCTGAATATTCATTGGAAGGACTGACGCTGAAGCTCCAATACTCTGGCCACCTGATGCAAAGAGCTGACTCATTAGAAAATACCCTGATGCTGGGAAAGACTGAAGGCAGGAGGAGAAGGGGGCAACAGAGGATGAGATGATTGGATGGCATCATTGACCTGATGGACATGAGTTTGAGCAAGCCCTGGGAGATGGTGAAGGACAGGGAAGCCTGGCGTGCTGCAGTCCATGGAATGCAAAAAATCAAACACGCGTGAGTGACTGAACAACAACAACAGACAATTGAAAGCCTATTATGTCATCATTCCCAGTTACAGTCAATTGAGATCATCTGTTTCTATCTTTCAGCCTTTCCTTGACTTCCACATATTATTATTATTTGTGTATTCCATGTCCTACCTTTGAGTTTTGAAATTCTGACTGGCAGGGACATTGAAGGATCCTGACTGTACACATAGGCTGGCTGTCTGAAGCAATTCCCATATAATTCTTCCCTATAGAACTACATCTTGACATAGTGCTAGCAAGTTAAATGTACATTTATAATGCATATTAATGTCACTTAAGGGAGGAAGTCAGTGTCTATGCTAATGAAGGATGAACACTGATCCCTAAATGAAGCCTTCGTGCAGCCAAATGCTGTGACAGCATTGCCTTGCAGCCTATTTAAAAGGCGTACCCATCATGATATGATAAATTCCTCCATATTGGGCTGTGCCACTTCACTAACACAGGAAAAGCCATTCATCTGAAAAGATACAGCCATTCGGGAATCTGAAAACATTTTGATTGGCTTTTAAGAGAAATACCTACCCAATTTTATGTGCATCTTAAAAAGCAGGAATTTGGGCTCTATCACTATCAGTGAAATAAGTAGGTGTTTCAACTTTCATCTGTAGGTGACTTTGGCAATGATCAGAGATATTGTTAACCGTGTCATTCCAGATTGGGCTGTAAAGACTTTGTCATCAGACCAGCTCCTAGACACTTAGGAAAACACATTGTAGCACAGAGGAAATTTGCTCTTGGGATAAACATGGGTAAGTCTCTCTGGCCAGAACATTGTTTAGGGACTGTTGGATTTATATAAACAAACAGGTCAATATAAATGGCCTTATCAAATTAGCAAGCCTCATTTTGTATTTATTTTTGTGATAGATTGTGATAATTTAGGGGCAAAAAGTAGACTATTTACTTTGAAGTGTCCAGTGTAATTATTACTTAGAGATTTTTCACTTCTAAGGGTCATAGAGGATACCTAGGACCTGGAATCATTTGTTCTCATCACTGTCGGCATTTTGCTTTGGGTCTCTGATGTGCTTTTACAACCAAATAAAAAGTAATACATTTATGTCTTCTTTCTCACTTCCTACCCTCTGCCTCCTCTAGGCTTGCCAAAGATACAGTCTTTTCAGGTAATTCAAGACAAATAGAGATCTAAGACTCCGTCTCGATTGAACCTCCAATTATGATGATGTTTTAGTAGATCGTAAGCTGTCTCTACAAGACAAATAAGAAGCACAAAAACATTTCCCAATGACCTATACCTCACCTACATCTTTGAATTTATGTATTTTTACTTCTAATCTGTGAAGCAGTTATCTGCTATTACAATTTAAATATGAATTAATTCAACCAGAGACCCACACTCTCTCTTATAAGGCAATGCAGCTTAATGAGGAAATACGCATCAGCCTGTTTTAAAACTGCACATTATTGACCTGAAAGATAAAGGATTATAATGACTGATTATGTAAATCCTCAATTGCAGATTGTCACCATATTCCATAATGTCATTAATTTACATTAATGTCAGTCTTTCCTTACCAGGCACTTATTAATTAGCTGTGCCTTGACACTTATTCTAATGAAGGCTTTTTGTGAGTCATTAAAGTCCTTTGTGTGGAGACCTCTGTGAAGACCTTCTCGTTTGTGTGTAATTGACAAACCAGATGACAGCTTTTATTGTTGATCGTAAAACTGCAGCCAATTCACTGGGGCACTGGATTTATGTTTTGAAACCTTTCCTTTTAACGTTTTAGTGGAGAAAAAAGTTTAAATGCAGGTACATTTTATTTATTAGGTGGTCTAAAATACGCCTTTTTCTTCAAAGTCAAGTTCAGATCAGTTCTCTAACCAAATACATGATGGCTTATAGAGATTTTATAATCACAAAACCTCCTCAGAAGAATTTACTTTCTATGAGTTCTCTGAAAAAGTCTCACATTTTAGGATAATTTTGTAAACTTGCATTTAGAAATACAGATTTTCATTTGTTTCATTCATTGTCTAACTGAATTCAGCTCTCTAGGTATCCGATGACTGATAACATATAACTCCTGGAAAAACCCATCATTTAGAACTGAATAATGCTTACCAACCAAGGATAGCCAAGGTCCCAGACTGCCTGTTTTGTGTTTTTTCATTTGACCTAATCATTTTACTGGGCTCCCTGATGACTCATCAGGTAAAGAATCTGCCTGCAATTTAGGAAACATTAGGAAGATCCCTGGAGGAGGGCATGGCAACCAACTCCTGTATTCTTGTTTGGAGAATCCCATGGACAGAGGAGCTTGGTAGGCTGTAGTCCATAGCATGACAAAGAGTCAGACAAGACTGAAGCAACTGAGCACATAGCACAATCACTGTACTAGTAATCACTGTCATCCATTTTTAAAAATTTATTTATTTTTTAATTGAAGCATAATTGCTTTACAGAATTTTCTTGTTTTCTGTCAAACCTCAACATGAATCAACCATAGGTATACATATGTCCCCTCCCTTTTGAACCTCCCTCCCATATCCCTCACCATTCCAGCCCTCTTGGTTGATACAGAGCCCCTGTTTGAGTTTCTTGAAACATACAGCAAATTCCCATTGACTATTTTCCATATGGTAATATAAGTTTCTGTGTTACTATCTCCATACATTTCACCCTCTCCTTATCTCACCCTCTCCTCCCCTCTCCCCATGCCCATAAGTCTGTTCTCTATGTCTGTTTCTCCATTGCTGCCCTGTAAATAAATCCTTCAGTACCATTTTTCTAGATTCCGTATATATGTGTTAGTATACGATATTTATCTTTCTCTTTCTGACTTACTTAACTCAGTATAATAGGCTCTAGGTTCATCCACTTCATTAAAACTGACACAAATATGTTCCTTTTAATGGCTTAGTACTATTCCATTGTGTATATATACCACAAGTTCTTTATCCATTCATCTGTCAATGGACATCTAGGTTGCTTCCATTGTATATATTGCTGCAGTTAACAGTGGGATACATGTGTCTTTTTCAATTTTGATTTCCTCAGGGTTTATGCCTATGAGTGGAATTGCTGGGTCATATCGTTTTTTTCCTACTTTTTAAAGGAATTTCCATACTGTCTTCCATAGTGGTTGCATCAGTTTACATTCTTACCAGCAATGCAAGAAGATTTCTTTTTCTCCACATTCTTTTAGTCATCCAAAGTGTTTATTAAGAACTAATTAACTCCACACCCAGGACTACTTAGATTGCAGTGAAATAGATAAAAAACAAATCTCTGCCTGCATTCAGCTTACTTCCCAAGGGGGAGAGGGAATAAACCATAAGATGAAAATCCCATGGAACTTTGGAAGATAATTAAGTGGGAGCATGGCACAGAGGTGGGGGATAAGAAGTGACATAAATGCAAGGAGTGGTGGAGGCAGGGACAGGAGTCGAAGTAGAAATTTAAGGTGATCAGGGAAAGCATCCTTGAAAATGAGGGTATTGACACAGTTTGAGTAGCAGGAGGGAAGGAATTATGCAAATAGGAGAAAGAGAGGCCCAGGCAGAGGAAACTAAAAGTTCTAGAAGTGCAAGAATGCTAATGTGATGGAGAAGTGGGAGTAACAGGGGGACCAGAAGTCAGATTCATAGAGGCAGTGGGGGAGGCAGGCAGAATGTCGTGGACCGTGCAGGCCACTGTAAGGTTTTTTAACTTTTACTCTGACAATGGGGCATCCTGGAGGGTTTAGTGCAGAACCGTGAAGAATATGAATGTATCAGCCGATTTTTTTCTAGTTTACATGTTAAATACGCCAAGGAGGTGGGTGAGTAGGCAAGCGCAATAGCAGATAGAAGTTTTAAGAAGATATCACAATAAGCCAGGCTAGGACCAAGGTGATAGTAGGTGATGTTTTGAAAAGAGGCCAGATTCATAATACAGTTAGAATACAGAATAGAAGCTGGAATTTGTTCTTGGAGCTGGCTTTCAATTCATTCTATGAAGGATCTTTTTTAGTTCTATTCATAAATATGAAAGATAAAAATATTCATTTGCTTTTCCGGCCAAATTGCTAGGAAAATCCAAAATAAGTGAGGCGATCCAAATGTAGGTGTTAAGACTAAAGTTCAGGGTATCAGCTTTGAAAGACACTTCATCATTTTCATTGTATCAGGGCATTCTTGCATAGGTTTTTGCAACGATCACTCTTTTCATCTCTTTTTAAGTAGGTCAGGAAAAAGCAAAGGGGTTTTCTAGACTTGAGAGATCATGAACAGAAGACATTCACTTATAAGATATGAGCTAACATCTGCACTAAGGTAATAGACAACAGAAAGAAATTAAAGAAGAAAAAAAAGATGTGATCCTTTTGGATTCTCAGAATTAGTTATGGAAGACAAATTCCCAGGAAAAAATGTAGAGTTTCTGAAGTCGTCTCTTATGAGAATTGAATATTTAAGGTTATACACTAAAGGGAATGGTAACTCCTGGGAACTAAGTAAGTTGGAGACATCCAAGTTTATTCCCAGGTGGGGCTCTGAATCTATTATTCACAAGATGGTATGGTTTGTAAAATAATTTAAAAACCGTTCGCTGAAAAAAAAAAAAGTTGTTGCCAAATCAACGGTTTTTGATAGACTATCCAAGATTTTTTTTCTTCTTCCTCTTTCCTAACTGATGCTAACTATTTTTGAAAAGTAAGTTTCTCAAGTTACCTGTGTAGGAAGCCATACAATGTGTAAGCAAACATCATTGAAAGGTACTTATAAGAAAACTTGTTAAGGGAGATGCACCCAAACGGCATGGGTATTTTTACTCTTCTTGTATCTGAGGGGACAGATGTCTGGTGACGAAGCAGACAGCTTAGGGGCAGGAGGGCGAAAGCTGCTCATTGCCGGTGGGGAGGAAGGGTCTGGTGGTTTACCGCTTGTTGAGCCACCGTGGACTTCCTGCTTCTAACGATCTCATTGTGTGAGAAAAACCAGCATCTATCCAGTCAAGACGCGCTATTTCTGCTTCTGTTCCACAGAGAGGAGAAGAGCCCTGACAGTTACAATGATCATTTCGGCCATCTTTTAAAATCAATGCTTATTGGAGTAGAGCTGCTTAAAGATGTGGTGTCGGCTTCTACCGTGCAGCCAAGTGCACCGGCCACACGTGCGCATACACCCCCGTCCTTTCGGGCTTCCTTCCATCCGGGTCACCACAGCATTGACTAGAGCTCCCTGCTCTCTACAGTGTGTTCTCGTTAGTTATCTGTTTCACACTATTATCAGTAGCGTGTATGTGTCAACCTCTAAATTCCTCCCACCTCCCCTCTCCCCCTTGGTATCCATAGATGTGTTCTCTACATTAGTGTCTTGGTTTCTGCTTTGCAAATAAGCTCATAGATACCGTTTTTCCAGATTCCACATATATGCATTAATATATGATATTTGTTTTTCTCTTTCTGACTTACTTCACTGTGTATGACAATCTCTAGGTCCATTCACAGCTCTACAAATGACCTAATTTTGTTCCTTTTTATGGCTGAGTAATATCCCATCAAGTATATATATTATAAGTAATTTTTAAGTATTTTTTCTTTCATTTGCAAAAGTAGCAATCCCAATCTGACATTTCTGATACCCACATTCAAAGTTGCTTTTTATATATGATAGTAGATTTCCTTGTCCATCTTTTTTATCCATATACAACCCCTTTGTGGGGAACAAGAAGATAGGCCCCTGGCTTTAATGAGTACAGCTGCAGAATAAAATCAAGGTGACTTGCCTACCTGAGGGTTGTTTTGTACTTGCTAACTTCATTAGCTGTGTTGTTTGACCCTGTGAAATGACTGGCCTGAGATATACTTTACTGCTATTTATTTTCCCTAGAGTCACCATATTTATAGGATAATTGTTTTACCATTTGTTCAAAGTTGTAAGGAGCTCTCTATCTAATTTGATTTCATGGGCCATAATGCAGTTACATTCAAGTAGATGTACTTATAAAAAATGCATTGTTTTCTAAATAGATGATACAAAAGCTTTGAATTCATTTTTGGCTGTCATTATTTTTACATCATGGCTTCCCTTATGGCTCAGCTGGTAAAGAATCCACCTGCAATGCAGGAGACCTGGGTTTGATCCCTGGATTGGGAAGATCCCCTGGAGAAGGGAAAGGCTACCCACTCCAGTACTCTGGCCTGGAGAATTCCATAGGCTGTATAGTCCATGGGGTCGCAAAGAGTCAGACATGACTGACTTTCACTTTCATTTTTACATCAAGAGAATATATTAATGAAGAGAAGTAAAGATGAAATAAGAATGAACCCATGGGACTTCCCTTGTGGTCCAGTGGCTAAAACTCTGTACTCCCAATGCTGGGGGCCCAGGTTCGATCTCAAGTCAGGAAGCTATATCCCACATGCTGCAACTAAGATATTCACAGCCAAATAAACAAGTAGATAAATATTGTTTTAAAACTCTGATGCCTATAGACTTTAGTATTTAAAAATAAATAACTAAAAAGTCTACCTTTAAATTCTCAAATTTGGAGAACATTTGAATTCTTTTTTTTTTTCTCTTTACATTATTGTGTTGGTTTTGCCATACATTGACATGATTCTGCCATGGGTATACATGTGTTCCCCTTCCAGAACCCCCCTCTCACCTCCCTCCCAATTCCCTCTCTCTGGGTCATCCTGGTGCACCAGCCCTGAGCATTAAACCTGGGCTGGCGATTGATTTCACATATGATGATTAACATGTTTCATTCCATATCATCCCACCCTTGCCCTCTCCCATAGAGTCCAATTCTTGAGTAGCATTATCAATTTAGTTTTGTCCTATATCATCACTAGAGATCCCCTAGGAAATTGGGTGAGCTTTGAGTTCTTGAGAATTTTGATCTCTCTAGGACACAAACTCATTAAGGATACTGTCTATTAAAATCACTTTTATAGTCCAAGTAATGAAATACAGTTTTACATCCTGTTTTAATATATTTTCAGGGAAGCACGTGACCATTATCAATGGGCTGGATATCAACCTCTCTTCTGGGTTGTTTTCGTTTTCTGAAATATATATTAGATTATGTCCCAAATCCTTTTTGCAAGTATTTGATAATTGAGTGCCATGGGAACATCCAATTATAAAGTGGAATTTTGTGAAGATGGACATTATGATCTATTTTTATCACTTAATTATTCTTTTTATCATCTATGTATAATCAAGACTGGTCCAAAGATAAATTCATCTCTCTTCTTTCTCTAAGCTTCCTCCCTCTAATTAGCTCCACAATCCTACTTACATCTCCTTGTAATAACCTGCCATCTACTTCTAGTTTGAGTTTCTTCCTAAAAGTCAATTGAAAATAAAATCTGATTCTTCTTACACTTATTATTGATAATGACTTGGGTTCAATCCCTGGATTGGGAAGATCCCCTGGAAAAGGAAATGGTAACCCACCCTAGTATTCTTGCCTGGAAAATCCCATGACAGAGGAGCCTGACAGTCTATAGCTCTTGGGGTCATAAAGAGTTGGACATGATTTAGTGACTAAACGACAACATTAGTTAAAATAAATAGCTATACTACACTTTCTGTGGGAGGAGGCATTGTACTGAGCCTGTAAAGAATATGATATGGTCTCTCTATTGAAGAGATTGCAGTTTAATTAAAAGGAGGGGAGGATTACAAGGGAAGTATACATAATTGGGCTTCCCCGGTATCACATTGGTAAACAAGTAAAAGTGTGAGTTGCTCAGTCCTTTCTGACTCTTTGCTACTCCACGAACTGTAATACACCTCCTCTGTCCATGGGATTCTCCAGGCAAGAATACTGAAGTGGGTTTCCATTCTCTTCTCTGGGAGATCGTCCATACCAAGGGATCAAGCCCGAGTCTCCTGAATTGCAGGCAGATTCTTTGCTGTCTGATCTGCCATGAATCCAACTGCCAATATAGGAGACACAGAAGATGTAGGCTTGATCCCTGGGTCCAGAAGATCTGCTGGAGAAGGAAATGGCAACCTACATCAGTAATTTTGCCTGAAAAAGTCCAAGGACAGAGAAGCCTGATGGGCTGTAGTCCATGGGGTTGCAAGGAGTTGGACACAACTGAGCACTTAAAAAGAAAAAAGAACATAAATAATTGACAACTAAGTTGTACAAATCCCAAGATGACATCCTCCATTTGGAATCTGAGGTCTCAAGTAAAGCTAGACTTAGATGTGCTTTGCCAGAAGGCTGTAAATATAGCACTAAGCTGTATCCTGGTCAACTAAGGGCAGAGACCAGTAAACAATGGGATGGCCCCACTTAAAAGAAGTAAGGATTGGGTAAGGGTATGAAAAATAACCCATACCATCATAAAAATCTTGATTGTTTTTATCTACTCTTTTTCAGATTCTTTTCCGTGGTAGGTATTACTAACACAACATTGTAAATCAACTATATTTTAATAAAAAATAAAATAATCTGACAATCTTGTTTAGCTAGCCCTGTGACTCTCATCAGGTCCAGACTGCCCCTATAGAATATTTTGGGAAGGAGTTGAGGGGCTCAGGTTTGTCAAATCATTAAGGAAGGGGAGTTCTATTAATTTTTAGTGACTGTTTTATGAAGAATTTCCCCTAAATATCTCAAATCACAGGCTTCCTTGATAGTTCAGCTGGTTAAGAATCCACCTGCAATGCAGGAGACCTCCAGTTCAATTCCTAGGTTTGGAGGTTCCCCTGGAGAAGGGATAGGCTACCCACTCCAGTATTCTTAGACTTCCCTGGTGGCTCAGATGGTAAAGAATCCATCTGTAATTCAAGAGATCTGTGTTCAATCCTTGGGTTGAGAAGATCCCCTGGAGGAGGGCATGGCAACCCACTCCAATATTCTTGCCTGGACAATCCCCATGGACAGAGGAGCCTGGTGGGCTACAGTCCATGGGGTTGCAAAGAGTCGGACACGACTGAGTGACTAAGCACAGTGCAGCGCAGGTGCAGTGGTATTTTAACAGTGATGATGGTGATGATAGCTAGACTGAGTATTTACCACGTCCACAGTCCTAAGTCTTCATCACAACACTATGTTTTGGAATAATTTTTTGTCTTCGTTCCCATTTTATTTTTAAGGAGAGATCACTGGTTCTCTTTCTTTTATAATTTGGCTGTGTCCAGGCTTAGTTGCCACGTGTTGAATCTTCATGCAGTGCATGGACTCTTTAGCTATGGTACACGGGCTACACACACACACACACACGCACGCACACACACACGTTATCCATGGAATTCAGTATGATGGCTTTAAAATCAAGGAACTCTGCACTTGGATTTATTTAATGGGCTGATAAACTGCCAGGATTGTGAGTTCATTGTTAAACATTAGCCTGGAAGTGAAAGATAAGAATGCACATGCTTTGTCTGTAGATGAAGAGACTTTTCATCAAGACTGGAAAAGTATAGCTTAGGAGTTTAAGAACTGAGGGGAACATAAGTTCAAGACCCGGGAGGAGGACATGAAACCAGACAATATGCCAATTAATGGAATTAAACTGAAAAGATTTAAAATGAGGTCCCCTCAGGAAACAATATAAAAGAAAAGGCAGTTAATTCAA
Organism: Antilocapra americana; assembly: GCA_007570785.1. NCBI lineage: Eukaryota > Metazoa > Chordata > Mammalia > Artiodactyla > Antilocapridae > Antilocapra > Antilocapra americana. The sequence continues at coordinate 27,150,056 of ML662445.1, forward strand.
TAAGGACAAAAGGATAAGCGAGCTAACTATGAGAGGATCAGACTATTTAAAGTTGATAGTGTCTTAAGAATTCAAGAACATTGGCTTGTGATTGCTGTGAATTTATTATGCCCCAATAGCTCAGCCTAATTTGGTCCTCTTCATCCTCTGAATAAATATGCTCATCCTGAAATTCCAGGACAAAAGAAACAATCTTTTCTTTTGCAGTCAAGCTATGAAAGTGATTATGATCAGCAGTCATTCACCGAGGAATAAATAAGGGACCCATCCATCATGATAGTAAAGTTTTCTGTCCATCTGTCATGTTGCATTTCAAAGACTGTTTCCTCATATTTTAGTTTTTTGAAAAGGTGTACTTAAAAAATAAATTGTATACTTGGAAACTCCCTGGTACACTGAGAATGTAAATGTATAAATGTAATTTATCTTTTGCTAAGCAGGTTTTAGCTTGCCAAAACATGGCAGGGGGTTGGTAAAGAATGCAATAGGGTGACTCTGGATGTGTCTGTAGCAAATAATTGAAAATCTGAATTTAAGAAATTCTGTTATAGGCTATAGTTTCTAGAAAAGCAGAAACTATGGCTCAGTGTCCTTATTCAATTGTGTATTAATAAATATGCCTCTAAAGACCAAAGTAAAAAAGTGATAGCAAGGAGTAGGTTTAAAATCCTACACAAAATATAAAGGTACCAACACCCTGTGGCTGGGTTTCGGTAAATGCACACTTGGAGGGATGACATTATGGAGAACACATGACTGATAGAGGCAAATAACATTATCTGAGGACAGAGGGATATAAACTTAGAAGACCATTACCAGGTAAAGAAAGTTTTTCATCAATGGGTGTCAATGAGGCTGAAACAAAGCAATTATATGAAGGAGCTTTCCAATGTGATATCATACCTGATGACTATCAGCCTTTATTATTGTCCTGCAGCTAATAAATTAATTCTTTATGAAGCCCTTGTCTACACAAATTTCATCATCTGAAAAATTCAGGAGTTAGACCAATACATTTTATGAGGTTGTTTTGTTTTTTGTTTTTTGTTTTTGGTGTGAATGACCTAGATTTTCTGGCAAATGAACTATGCCCATACATAATTTTCTTTCACTCTACTTCCCTAAAGCCTACGTGTACATACAACTAAAATTAGTTCCTTAGAAGTGGCAACAAAAATGTTCCCAGTCCATAAAGAAGTATAGGAATGCATTAAAGTCTATGAATTATCTGTTCTAAAATATTTCTTTAAAATATTTAATTCAAATTGGAGATGGAGGAGGGGGATTATACTCTATTAAACAAGCAGTCCTGTCTCTCCTGGTTTTTGTTTTTATTTTTTGCTCAATATATAGGCAGTAAAGAGTCTGTCTGCAATGCAGGAGACATGGGTTCTGTCCCTGCGTGGAGAAGATCAGCTGGAGGAGGGCACGGCAACACACTCCAGTATTCTTGCTGGAGAATCCCATGGACAGAGAAGCCTGGCTGGTACAGTTCATGAGGTCACCAAGAGTTGGCCATAATTGAAGTGAGTGAGCATGAACACCTATAGTTTAAGAGATTCACCATTCAGGTTACTGGTAGAACTGAATCATGATAGAATTTCTGACAGCTGTTCATTCCAATGACTCTTAGCAGTGACTGAGAGGAAAAGTCCCATTCTTGGGACCCCTGGGATCTCTAATCCCTTCTGAAGAGGTCCTTCTCAGGATGGAGCAAGTCTAACATTGTCATAGATCTGGTTTCCTAGAGGTTTTAATATACATGGACCCTTGAACAATGTGGATTTGAACAGCATGGGTCCACCTTAGACACATGTATTTTTCAGTAGTATTACTAAATAGTATGCCACTACATGCTTGGTTGAACCCATGGGTGCAGAGGAACCCAGACTGTAGAGGACCAACTACCCATTCCACTCAGATTAACCTCCCAAGTTGTTCAAGTGTCAATAGTGTGTTTTATATCAATTAATGAATTTATACCCAAAGGTCCAACAATGAGACCCCACAACGAAATATACCTGAAATTTGAATATATACTTGAAATACAGTTTATGTTCGACATCGTGCTCAGTACTTCAAAGCACAATCCAAAGTGAAAGTGAAAGTGTTGGTCGCTCAGTCGAGTCTGATTCTTTACAACCACCTGGACTGTAGCCCACCGGTCTCCCCTGCCCATGGGATTCTCCAGGCAAGAATACTGGAGCGGGCTGCCGTGCCCTTGCTCCAGCGAATCTTCTGCCCCAGGGATTGAATCAGCATCTCCTTTGGTTCCTGTGTTGCAGGTGGATTCATCATCTAAGCCACCAGGGAAGCCCAGCACAAGCCAAAGGTGAACGCTGATGTTCACATTACTCAGTAGTGGATCCATCTCATGTTGGCATCAGATTAAGAAAAGGACCTTTTTTGGTTAATGGACCTCATAGGCCTCAGGATATATTTCTCTCAAAACTCTGCAATCCAGGAACACAGTGGAGTTGGAAGGTCTAGTAAATGGATAATTAAAATACTCTATCCAGTATGTGCCTGGCACTGTGGCAGGAATAAGAGGGGGAAAAAAGCAGATATGAGATACAATTCTTAATCAGCCAGAAATCACACATATGGTAGCCTGTTCTTAGCCGATAGGGCAAGTGAGGTGGGATGGGAACCAGCAGCTTCATGACAGCTTTTGACCTCAATCCAATGGCCATTTTGAGGGAAGATGGGGAGAGGGTAGGTGACTTGTATGTTTCAGATCTTAGATGAGAACCTTATAGATTTTAGGTAATGTTATTAGTGGTGCAAATAATAGAAGCTCTTGAAATTAGTGCTGCAAAGGTAGAGAATTATTGTGGGTTTGACTATTTGGAGAAAGCTTCATGAGATAGATTAATGATAAAATTAATGGGTTTTAAATAAAACAGGTTTGGTGGTTGTGGGGGAAGAAGACCTTTGAGCCTTCTTCACTGCCAATCATTTGTCATTCCAATGGTGCTTCACTGATCCAAAGGTTATCAACAATTCATCTGATCTGTTTACTTTGATAGCCACAGAAACAAGCCAACGCCTATCCTTTTACATTTGTTGAGATTCATAGCAGGGAGCGAATGATCATTCAGTGGAGCCACACCAACTCCTTGTTCTGCAAATATTGTAGCTGAGCTGTTCATCTATTGTTTTTGTCAGCTTTGAAAGGTCAACATTCTCTCTTTATCCTCAGAGCAGTCAGAGCCACTTTAATCCCAGAGAAGGTGTCTGACTTATAGTGTATGGTGATTTGTTTAGTCAGCAAGAAATTATCTTCTAATATAATTCTAAAATTGCTGACTAAAAAGTCTATTCAGCTTGAAGCCCCTGCTCCTTCAGCCAAAGAAAATTCTGTGCCTTGAAATCACCCTTTTGAGAAAGTTGCTAATCTCCCGATGAGGTGCTCTTTGATACCTTGGGTAAAATAACCAGGCCAGGAGAAAAAGAAAGATAATTCTGTTTAAATGGAGATCAGAAAATTCAGACACAGGGAACTTCAACTTTTACTTTGCCTCTTTATCTACTGCATTTGGAAATGAGTTTGACACATGCCTATATGTCAATGCTAGAGTGACAATCGAGAATTTATAAGTACAATCTAAATTTCCCCAGATTTTTCTGTCTGCTGGACTTTTTTTTTCTTTTAATACCCCCTATGAAAATAACTCTCAGTTCTCATTTTGTAGGGATGAAGAAATTCTGTGCTCTTTTCATGAATTTTTAAGAAAGGGAATGTTTGGTGTAAACTGGATGTCACTTTTCACCTCTCCCTCCAGACTGCCACCCATGTGTTTTTCCTATTATCTCCTGCTTTTAGTATTACATTGATTTTTCTGATCTTGCAAATCGCCACCTTTCATTCTCCTGAACCCCACTGAACCCAGGATTTTCTGTTTGGGAAATTATTAGGAAATTAACCAGAAAGCAAAAGTAAGACTTCAGCTGCCCTATTGTCTCCTGGCCACATTCTATTAAAGATGGAAAGATGTCTTGCTGGCTGCCTCTCTCTTAGGATCCTAGTCTGCTGGCATCTTGCAGAGCCCCTCTCATCCCTAGGAACACAGTTTTTTTTTTCTTTTGGTTTCTCCGCCTACTGCTTGGATCCACCAGAGAAAACCCACATACCTTCAGAAATATTCTCTGCAGAACTTCAACTCCCATCCTTACCATGGAGAAGACATCTATATTATTTCTGGATATATTTCTCTTAATTACTTCAGTCTCTCTCACCATATAAAAATCTATGAAGAAAATGGCTCTGAAAGTAATTCCCTCTCCCAAAAACACTGCCTTTGTGAGCTGGAATGCAGAAATGGCTATTTGATATCTTTTAGAGCAGCAATAATTTTTTCATCCTTGGGCTCAAGCTGGAACCACAGAACCAAGGAAGAGGCTAGGATAAGCAGGAGTAAAATAAGGAGAGACTGCAGCATTGCATCCTGTGGGTGGGAACTGCTGTCAGATTTTAGGATCCTGTAATCTGGAACCTAAGTTGAACGTGGCTGAGACTTCTAAGGTCAGCTGCCCAAATGTGGTAACCTGAAAACACCCTTGTTTGTTAGAAAAGACATCTGCCTTGGAGGCAAGATCTGTTTTGTGCTCAGAGAAACTCCCAAATCCATTATGAAAATTTTCATCTGAAGATCTGTACCCCTTATATTAAAATAAGTGTTCCTGACCATTTCCTCATTTGATGTCAAAATAATTTACAATAGTAGTCTGCGAAAATAAAGGGCCTTTTTAAATGCAAATAATAGATTTCATTATATTGTATTCTTAAAAGTAGATATATGAGGAGGGCTAATTAGGTATGTGGAATGAGAAACATTCATCAGAAACATTCCTGCAAATTTTGTGGGAGGAGTGGGCCATTCATTTTCTGGAAAAATTATATGTTAAACACCTCTCTAATATATATTCAATGAAGTACATTTTTTTTAAAAAGCCATTTTACCTTCTATTCTAAAGTGACTGACCAAAAAACAAAGTAAAATATGTATTTGGAAAAGAAAAAAAATCAGTTTTCTGTGTTGTCATTACTGGTATCATTACTGAGTTTTTTATAAGCTTATTGTTTTCTGACTACATTTGTTACAGCTAGTGGTGAACACCATAAAACTTCACACATGGGCGTCAAGACAAGTAAATGATGTTGTTTTGGTAATCTTGGGAGTAAGAAATCTTTTTTTCCCTCCCTTTTTATAGCTGACCTTTTCAGAAGTAAATCCCTCCTGAGAAGTCCCACTTTAATTTGTTATATTTTTCAAACTAGACTGTCACATATGCTTTAATGACATAGTATTTCTTAGCACCTAGAAATAAAACTAACACCATTACTGTGGTTTTAACACTCTTGTGGTCTTATACACTGAATACAATCTTCATTAGTAACATATCATTTTATATATTTTCCTTTCAGAGATTTTTTATGTATTAGGATGGATCTCATGCTGAACAGAATTTAATTAAAAAAACCTGGAAAGTGCTCTGTTTGCTGTTACTTAGGTGGGAAAATTTCTCCTTGGTCAAGAAGGTTAAATGAAGTTCACAAAAGAGTCAGTGGAGCTACTCACTTCTGTTACTTCATGGGTCATGAGAGATTTTAAGTTAGTGCTGAGCTAAAGGAAAGAAAAAAGAACATTGGTGGATGTACCTTTTCACTTCTTTTGGTTTTGCTTCTTAGAATAGCAGCATCATTCCACATCTGGTAGTAGGGAAATCTTGACCTAGTTCTGTTTCTGCCCCATGTCTCTTAATTGCTCTAGTCTTCAGTTTCCACATTTATGAAAGATGTAGCTTATGTTTCATCATGCTTGAAAGCCTAACTGTACATCATGTCTTTGATAAGGGACTTGTAGCCAGAATATTTACAGAACTCTTACAATTAAAAATAGGCAGAAGACCTGGATAGATGTTTCTCAAAGAATATTTACAAATGGTAAATAAACATTACTAATAATGGTCAACAACATTAGCCCTTAGGGAAGTACAAATAAAAATCACAATAGATACCACTTTATATCCACTTAGGTAGCTATAATTTTTAAAAAAGCAAGTTTTGATGAGGATATAGAGAAATTGGAACCCTCATACATTGCTAGTGAGAATATAAAATGGTGCAGCCAGTTGGGAAATAGTTTTGCAATTTCTCAAAATGTTAAAAATGGAGCTATCACATAACCCAGCAATTCAAATGTTAAGCATATAATCACAAGAAGTAAAAACACACATTCACACAAATACTTGTACATGAATGTTCATAGCAGCATTATTTTTTAATAGTCAAAAAAACAGCTGAATTGCCTCTCAACTAATGAATAAACAAAATATGATATATTCATAAAATGAGATATTATTCTTAGGAAGAGATATTTATATTCATAAGAGGGATCAAGCACTAATACATGCTACAGCATGAGTGAACCTTTAAAATATTATGCTTAGCGAAAGAAACTAGTCATATTGACTACACAGTATATGATTCCATTTATATAAAAGTCCAAAATAGTCAAGTCTATTCAGAAAGAGATTAGTTGTTGCTTGGATCTTGGGAGGAGGGTAGGAGAACAGAGATAGGGATTAACTGCTGACAGGTGCAAAATTTCTATCTGAAGTGATGACTGTGTTCTAAAATTGACTGTGGTAATGGTTGAACAACTTTGAATATACTGGAAACCATGGAGTTGTATACTTTAAATGGGTGAATTATATAGTATGTGAATTGTATTGCAATAAAGTTCTTATGAAAACATCCTGTTTATCTCAAAAATTTAATTAGTAATTTTTATTATTAGATATTATTTATATGCTTGTCCTTTTAAGTTATTTTTATACCACTTTGCTTCCAGTAAAATGGACTCTCAAGGTAAAAAAGGATAAATATTCCTTTGGAAGACAACTGACTTTTAAAAAATATAAAGATTATTTCATATATTTCTATGTTATTATCTCAACACCATTTTTAGTATCTTTACGACACCAGTAAAACTCTTCCTAGAGCAATAGATGTCTTTACATTATGATGCCTCAGAGAGTCTTAGTGAAGATAAATCTTTAAAACATTAATTTCAAGTCCCTGCCACAATCCCTGTAAGAATGAAGATATCAAAAGTGATGAGTGCAGTAGACTTTCTAAATATTATTTTAGTGAAAGAATAAGAAAGAGTTTTCATGGACTTACAGAGGGTGGATGAAAGTGGGGAGGACAGCATGGGATGAATATCAGATTTTAGTCACCATGGAGAATTCAGTAAGTTGTAGGCCTCAGCTGGGTCCCTTAGAGCTAATATCGATCCCCTAAGTTCCAAACAAACAGAGAGAAATTGTAGGCAAAGGCTCAAGGAACACTCTAGAAGCTGCATCTCAGCAGGTTTGCTCTGCTGTCCAGGTGATAAATCTGAATCAAAGGTCACAATTTCAGTGCCATTAGAGTGTACGCAGTGTCTCTTTAGCACTTAGCTTTCTGAACTTCATAGCACTGAAGACAGCATATTTGTCAGAGATGTCAGAAATCTAAAAGAAGACATCAGCAATAACGAGATGTGATCAACCACAGCTTTCAAAAGCAGCCAATTCCAATCACAGGAGCTGGAAAGAGAGAGAAACTAAATGGACCATTAATAGATGCAGAGGAGACATTCTCTGGGAATTCTCAAAAATACCTAAAGGAGGTTGATAATAACCCAGGTCCTGCTCCCATAGGTGAAATTTAAGAATTACTGTTAACATTCAGATTTCACCAGTTTCCCATGCCCTTACACGTGTGTGTATGTAGGTCATTGTATGCAATTTCATAGTGTGTCTATATCTGCATGCCCATCACCCCAGCAGAGTACAGAGCTGCATCACAGAGATCCCCCATCCTACCCTTAACAGCCACAATCAGCTCTCCCCTTGTGTGTGTGCTAAGTCACTTCAGTCCTGTCCGATTCCATGCGACCCCATGGACTGTAACCTGCCAGGCTCCTCTGTCCATGGGATTCCCCAGGCAAGAACACTGGAGTGAGTTGCCATGCCCTCCTGCAGAGGATCTTCCTGACCCAGGGATTGAATCCACATCTCTTGTGTCTCCTGCATTGGCAGACAGGTTCTTTGCCATAGCACCACCGGGAAGACTCATAGATATAGTGTTAACATAACTTTAAATGCACTAGGAAACCAAAACAAATAGTGTGACTTCCTTTGTTATAACATTTGCTTTATTGTGGTGGTCTGGAACTGAACTCATGATATCTCTGCCGTGTGCCAGCAGTGTTTCATGGTGTGGATAGATGTACCACGACATGTTTAACCACTCATCCTTGGAGGACATTTGGGTTGTTTCCAGTTTGAGGCTGTTACAAATAAAGCTGCTATGAACATTCAAGAATATGTTTCTGTGTGAATATAAGTTTCAGTTTCTCTAGGATGTATGCCCAATATTATGATTGCCAGATTTTGGTAAACACTTCAACCACAAGTTTAGCTTTGAAAAACTGCCAGTTTTTTTCCTCTCCAGAGCGACTCTGCCCTTTTACATTCCCACTGTCAGCGCAGTGTATAAGTGAGCCCACTTCTCTGTGTCCTTAACAGTGTTTTGTGCTTTTTTAGCTATTCTGACAGACGGAATGATATCTTAATGTGGTTACATTTTGTATTTCTCTCACAGCTAATGATGTTGAATGTATTTTCATATACTTACATGCTATATCCTCTTTGGTGAAATATCTGCATATGTCTTTGCCAGTTTCTAAATGTATTTTTTTAATTGTTGAGTATTTGAATACTTTAGATGCAATTCTTTGAATATTCTAGGTACAATTTTTTGTCAAATGCATGGTTGCAAATATGTTTACCAGGTCCATAGGATGTCTTTTTATCTATTTAACTGAGGCCTCTTTTGTTGAGTAAATGCTTTTCATTTTAATGAGGTCTACTTTATCAACTTTTCCTTTTGTGGATCACACTTTTGATGTTAAGCCAAAGAGCTCTTTGTCTAGCTCTAGTTACTAACGAATCACTCCTATGGTTTTTCATTTCTGAAATTTTGTAGTTTTACATTTTACACTTAAGTATGCGATCCATCTTGAGTTAATTTCTGTATAAGGTGAGAAATCTAGGTCAAGTTTCATTTCTTTTGCCTATGGATGTCTGACTGCTCCAGTACCATTTGTTGAAAAGGCTACCTTTTTCACTGAGTTGCTCTTGCATCTCCGTCAAAAACCACTTGGCCTATTTGTTAGGGTCTATTTCTAATTCTGTCCTGATCCATTCATCAGTGTACCTATGGTAGATTTTTATTAGGGTGGTATACAACATACTTTTTCATAAGTTAGAGTAATATTTCCCACTTTTTTCTCCTTTTTCAAAATTATTTTAGCTGTTCTTGTTGTTGTGCCTTTACATTTACATTTTAGGGTAAGTTTTTCAGTGTTTACCAAAAAAACACAAAATAAAACAAAAATCATTTTGGGATTTGATAGGGCATTTCATTCAACCAAAGAATCAGTTTGGGAAAAACTAACATCTTAACAATGATGTGTCTGTCAATCCATGAACATTTTATGTGTCTTCATTTATTTAGGTCTTCTGTGATTTCTTTCATTTGTATTTTGTAATTTCTAGAATTCAGATTTTATATGTAGTTTGTTAGATTTATACTGAAATAATTTATTTTTGGAGAAATTGTATGCCATACTTTTTTTTTTAAATTTCAGTTTCTAAATGTTCACTGTTAGGTTATGAAAATGCTATTTTTTCCCCAATGAAATGTAAGGGATTGAACAGGAAAGGAAGAATGAGGCAACTGTCCCCACTTTCCTCAATGCATTCATTTTCCCCATTCCATTTAGTTTTGTTTCATTTTTTTATTCGTAAAAATATTGTTGTTCAGTCATTCAGTCATGTCCAACTCTTTGCAACCCCATGCCAGACTTTCTTAAAAATATAAACACAGTTTATATTGCATATAATGGGCTTCCCTGGTGACTCAGTGGTCAAGGCCCTGCCTGCAAATGCAGGAGATGCAGGTTCAATTCCTGGATCAGGAAGATCCCCTGGAGAAGGAAATGACAATCCACTCCAATATTCTTGCCTGGAACATTCCATAGGCAGAGGACTGGTGGGCTATAGTCCAAGAGATCACAAAGAGTTGGACATAACTGAGCTCCTATGCACACACACACATACACACACACACACACACAGAGTAAATATATACATATGTATATATATTAATATTAATTATATTATATCAATATTATATTATAATTATATATTCATTATATAATTATATATTAATATTAAATATATAATATATGTATAAACAATATTAATTATATATAATATATTATATAATATAATCAATATATTAATTATAGATTGTATGATTATATATATTAATAATTATTATATTATATTTATATTTATATATATATATAAAACAACCAGCAACATTAAAGAAGGCGTAGATGACAGTCAACTTCTACTTCATAAAGGAATTCAACTCAGTGGTAAAGACTAAGAGCCTGGCAGGCTACAGTCCATAGGGTCAGAAAAGAGTCAGACATGACTTAATAACAACAACATGGCATATAATATATAAATATATCATAGAGGTATAATTGATTCACAATATTATATAAACTTCAGGTGTACCATGTAGTGAGTCACAATTTTTAAAGGTTATATTCTATTTATAGTTATAAAATATTGGCTATATTCTCTGTGCTATATAATATCTCTTTATAACTTATTTATCCTATACATAGTAGTTTGTAACTCCTAATTCCTTATAAATGTGTTAGCCCTACCTCTCTCCCTTCCCCCAGTGGTAAGCACTAGTTTTCTCTCTATATCTGTGAGTCTGTTTCACTAATTTGTTTTATGTTTTAGGTTCCTCATAAGAAAGTGAAAGTTGCTCAACCATGTCCGCCTCTTTGCAACTCCATGGACTGTAGCCTGCCAGGCTCCTCTGTCCATGCAATCCTCCAGGCCAGAATACTGGAGTGGGTAGCCTAACCCTTTTCTAGGGGATCTTCCTGACCCAGGAATCAAACTGGGGTTTCCTGCATTGCAGGTGGATTCTTTGCCAGCTGAGCTACCGGAGAAGCATATAATATTTGTCTTTGATTTATTTCGCCAAGCATAATGCCCTTCAGGTCCACCCATGTTGTTGGAAATGACAAATTTTCATTCTTTTTTGTGGATGAGTAGTATTTATATGGGCTTCCCCAGTAGCTCACATGGTAAACGATCTGCCTTCTATGCAGGAGACCCAAGTTTGATCCTGGGTCATAAAGATCACCTGGAGGAGGGAAAGATCCCCCGGGAAAGATCCCACTCTAGTACTCTTGCCTAAAGAATCCCATGGACAAAGGAGCCTGGCAGGCTGCAGTCCATATGGTTGCAAACAGACGGACATGCTGAGACAACAGCAGCAGCGGCAGTGTTTATAAATATATAAGAATATCATATATATATATCTCACTCTTCTTTATCCATTAATCAATTATTTTAGAAATTACTCTTGCTTTATTTTGTTTTTTAAAATTAATTTATTCTTTATTTCATTGAAGTCCAGTTGATTTACAATATTATAGTTTCAGGTATACAGCATAGCTATTCAATATTTTTGTAGATTATACTCCATTTAAAGTTATTATAAAGTATAGGCTATATTCCCTATGTTGTACAATACATCCTTGTAGCTCATTTTTTTTTAACTCTTTATTTTGTATTGGTCCATTCATCTGTTGCTAGACACTTAGGTTACTTCCATATCTTGGCTATTATGAATAGTGCAGCTGTGAACATTAGGGTGCATGTGTACACAGGTTTAATATCCCTCACTCTTGTTCAGCTCACTTATTAGTCCTAAAATATGTCTTATAGATTCCTTGGGATTTTCTTCATAGCAATCATATAATCTGCAAATACCTATGATTATTTTTCTTTCCTTTCTAAAATGGACTTTTTTTTTGCCTAAATGTGTTGGGTAGAACTTTTAATACTGTATAGAATAAGAATAATGAGACCAAACATCCTTGCTTTCTTCCCAGCCTTAGGTGGAGATCATTCATCTTTCACCATTAAAGATGATGTTAGCTGCAGATGTTTTGCATACACTCTTTCCATCTGAGAAAGTTCCCTTCTGTTTCTGGCTTTCCTGAGAATTTTTTGTTTCATAAATGAGTTATGGATTTTGTCAACTGTATTTTCTGCATCAGTTGATATGATTATATGATTTTTTCTTTAGCTTATTGATATAATGGTTTATAGTAATTGGTTTTTGAATGTTGGATCAGACTTATATACCTGGAATAAATCCCACTTGTGTATAATTTTCATATGTTGCTGGATTTGATTTGTTAATATTTAATTGAGTATTTTTGCATCTAAATTCATGAGAGATATTCACCTGTAACTTTTTCTTTTATTTACTTTTCAAAAATACCTATGCTTGGTTTAAATATCAGCATAACAGAACAATGAGTTGGTGGAGTAGGAAATGGCAACCTACTCCAGTATTCCTGCCTAGAAAATTCCATGTACAGAAAAGCCTGGCGGACTACAGTCCATAGGGTTGCAAAGAGTCAGACATGACTCAGCACACACACATGCCATGAGTTGGGAAGTGTTCTTTTTCTGTTCCTGGAAAAGATAGTGCAAAACTCAGTGTTAATCCTTTTTTAGATGCTTGTTAGAATTATCAAGTGAAGTCATAAGAGTCTAGACATTCCTTTTGCATAAGCTGTTTTCATTTAAAATTTAATTTCTTTAATGGTTATAGGACTATTCAAGTTGTTGATTTTATGTTGTCTTGTTTTGTGTGTGTGTGTTTTAAGAGATCAGTGACAGATTTCACAAAGAGCATGATGTGCATACTTCAGGACAGCTTCTACTCACTTTCTCTACAAAGGCCTTTCTATCCCATATCTAAAGCACTATTCTTCAGGGTCCCCTGGGTCCTGGGACACCCAGGCTTAAAGAAGAACACTTAAGCTGTCCCTGTTCTGCTTTTCATGGCTCTCTGCTGAGCTTGGCTGCAGGAGCTCTCAAGTAAATGTACTAGTAGCGGAGGTGGTCTTCAGGGCCTTTATTCTTCCAAAATCCCAGATGCCTCAGAAATCTTTAACTTTATACCCATGCTTTTTCTCCAACTGTAACCCATGTTAGAGTCCGTGGGGTCACAAAGAGTCAGACACGACTGAACAACAACAATCTGTTAATAACCCCAAGAGGGTAGAACATAGTAGACTGGAGAACAAGTAATGGAGAATATCTTAGACTGAAATTCTGTATCCATCTCTCTAAGAAACTGTTTTCCTTAAATTCAGGAGTTCAGTTCAGTTCAGTCACTCAGTTGTGTCTGACTGTTTGTAACCCCATGAACCACAGCAGGCTAGGCCTCCCTGTCCATCACCAACTCCCGGAGTCCACCCAAACCCATGTCCATGGAGTTGATGATGCCATCCAGCCATCTCATCCTCTGTCGTCCCCTTCTCCTCCTGCCCTCAATCTTTCCCAGCATCAGGGTCTTTTCCAATGAGTCTGCTCTTTGTATTAGGTGGCCAAAGTATTGGAGTTTCAGCTTCAACATCAGTCCTTCCAATGAACACCCAGACCTGATCTCCTTTAGGATGGACTGGTTGGATCTCCTTGCAGTCCAAGGGACTCTCAAAAGTCTTCTCCAACACCACAGTTCAAAAGCATCAATTCTTCAGCACTCAGCTTTCTTTATGGTCCACTCTCACATCCATACATGACAACTGGAAAAACCATAGCTTCAACCAGATGGACCTTTGTTGACAAAGTAATGTGTCTGCTTTTTAATATGCTGTCTATGTTGGTCATAATTTTCCTTCCAAAGAGTAAGCGTCTTTTAATTTTATGGCTGCAATCACCATCTGCAGTGATTTTGGAGCCCCCCAAAATAAAGTCAGCCACTGTTTCCACTGTTTCCCCATCTATTTGCCATGAAATGATGGGACCAGATGCCATAATCTTAGTTTTCTGAATGTTGAGCTTTAAGCCAACTTTTTCACTCTCCTCTTTCACTTTCATCAATAGGCTCTTTAGTTCTTCTTCCCTTTATGCCATAAGGGTGGTGTCATCTGCATATCTGAGATTATTGATATTTCTCCAGGCAGTCTTGATTATAGCTTGTGCTTCCTTGTGGGCTTGATTACAGCCCAGCATTTCTCATGATGTACTCTGCATATAAGTTAAGTAAGTCGGGTGAAAATATACAGCCTGACGTACTCCTTTTCCTATTTGGAACCAGTCTGTTGTTCCATGTACAGTTCTAACTGTTGCTTTCTGACCTACATACAGGTTTCTCAAGAGGCAGGTCAGGTGATCTGGTGGAGAGCCTACCTAAAGTGGGAGCAGATTTAGTATGAAAAGTGTGGACAGTTGCTCTGGTTAATGTAAATAGAATTTTTTCAAAGATCTTTTGAAGTGAATTTGGAGAATGTTTTATCCTCATGCCCAATTACTAACATAAATCATGTAGTTTTAAAAAAAATACGGTAAAATTTTGTTCTCTGGTAGTCTGGTGGTTTAGTCACTCAGTTGTGTACAACTCTCATGATCTCATGAACTGTAGCCCACCAGGCCCCTTGTCGTGGGAAGCACAACTGGAGAGGTTCAAGATCATAGCAACAAACTGATTTCCAGTTGACTTGTGGAAAGAGCCCCCTTTGTGTTCCCTACTCCATGTACATGTTAGACTGTCCCGGCAGCACTCTCTTTGGTCACCTGCAATGCTTCCAGCTCTGGTTCTTCCTCTTGCCATAGTATTTACAGTGTTAGATCTACGAAGAGAGACTTTCAGGAAAAGGTAACGTGTCTTAACCACAGAAAGTTGCAAATTATCAATAAAATATGAAGTACTTCCTCTTTAAGAGATGTTTACCTTCTAAGGAGCAAAGTATCTATTCAATAATCAACCAATAAAATAAAAATAAAATTTGTATTAAAATAGAAATAAAATTTTTATTAAAATAAAATAAAATTTTATAAATTGGGGTAGAATTTTGACATTTAAAAACACTCGAGAGTGAGACTGGTAGATTTGTTTCAGCAAGGGAATGGATGGATTGGAAAATCTATGTTTGGCTTCCCTAACCCAAAGCCAGCTCTGTCTCTTCACCACTTTGAATAGATTCTATTAATTTTAGCATGAGGATCCAGGGGAAGAAATCAACCTTACTAAAATCAAAACACCAAATGATGAAATTAAATCTATCAGGATAGTGAAGAATCGCAGCTAAGATTTCAGCAAACAAGATAGACATCTTTTATCACTTTTGAAATGGCTTTAAAGTGTTTATGATGAGGACAGTTCACTTTTGCCTATTTTGTTGTATATTGCAAAGTACAAAGGCTTAAGAAAATACCTTTTTTTTTTCCCTATCCTTCAGGCTATGACCTCTGTCCACAGTTTGAAGAAAGACTTCCTGCTTTGACATTGTTCAGAATTATATTCAGAATCATGGAACAACTAGTTGGAGTTTCTTTGTATGTCAGAGGTTTACAGTCTGAAATGGCAGCATTGAAATGAGCTTCTGATATGCACATTGTTCCTAAATAGCTCCCTGGACTATGTGGAACGTTTTTAATGGGACCCTCATTTTTCCTGACAGTCAGCATCTAAAAAGTCAGGATTCATTCACTCCATGGGAGTCTGCGTGGCTTTTGGCCATGGGTCCAGCTCTTAGGAACGTTTCCAATATGATTCATGGTGTTTAGTTATGCAGCTGTTATAATTGGGTGAGTCCTTCTCTACAGACACATCTAACTCCCATCAGTGTCAATGGGGTTGAAACTTGTGTTTCAAGGGAATAAAATGCGCCAACAGTGAGAGGATGTTTTACTTTTCCATGCTTTGATTTAGGTTTCCTGTGGTGTTTCCGATTTATCTGACAGAATTATTTTTCTTTCCATTTGTTAACATGTTTACAGAAAATTAACTTTCTGAAGAATGTAAGGCAGCTGGAATTTCTCTGACTCAGTCTCTCTAGCTCCCCCTCTCTCTGTCTTTCTGTGTCAGCTTACTGCATTTTTATTTGAGATTATTTCCTTCTCATTGCTCTTTGGGCCAGTAGCTTCACTCTTTCTTAGTTTTGTTATTCACTCCGGATTCTTACTCCTAGAGGAAACATCTCTATCGTTCTTTTGAAATGACTCAATTCTGTCTTCTGGTGTGACATTAGAGTCTTGACTCAACTATATGCTTTGGGAAGGCAATATTTATTATTATTATTATTATTATTATTATTATTTACCTGTACGTTGTATATTCAGTGATGTCCGCTCTTTGCAACTCCATGAACTGTAGCCTGCCAAGTTTCTTTGCTCATGAGATTTCCCAGGCAAGAAGACTGGTGGGGTGTCATTTCCTCTTCTAGAGGATCTTCCTGGTCCAGGGATCGAACCCACATCTCTTGCATTGACAGGCAGATTCTTTACCACTAGCACCACCTGGGAAGCCAGATCTATGTGTTATAGATATACAATATATAGATCCACAATTTTAAAAGTTATACTCCATTATACTCAATTTATAGTTATAAAATATTGACTGTATTTCTTGTATTGTACAGTATATCCTTGTAGCTTATTTTATAGATACTAGTTTGTACCTCTTAATTATCTCCCCTTATACTGCCCCTCCCCACTTCCCTCTCCCATTTGGTAACCACTAGTTCATATCTGTGAATCTGATTCCTTTTGTTATATTCACTAATTTGTAGTAATTTTTAGGTTCCACATATAAATGATCATATGGCATTTGTCTTTCTGAATTATTTCACCTAGCACAATTCCCTATGAGTTCATCCATGCAAGTGGCAAAATTTCATTTTTTCTTATGTCTGAGTAGTATTCCTTTGCATATATAGACCACATTTTCTTTATGCATTCATCTGTATCCTTTGATGGACAGTTAGATTATAGGGAGGCATTATATATATTCATTATTTTCCTTGTATAAACCTCAAAATTATCAGTTAAATGTTCAGAGAAAGTTTGTCTCAATATTATAAAAATTTTAAAATATTTTCCCTGAACTCAAAAGTAAAATTCTTTGATTTTGACATCATTAAATTCTCATATCTTAGAAAGTCACAACTTTAAAACATAGCCAGAAATATAAATTCTTCCCTCTCTCAAGTCCCTTAGTTTTTTACCCAAGATGTAAAAATCACTAGACCAAGGCTTTTTAACCTAAATTCTGTGGAAAGTATATGCATTGAAAATTTCATTTCAAAAGATTTGCAGAATTTCATGAAATTGTTTGCTAATTTTTATCTATATACATTTTTCCAAGGAAGGTGTTAAAATCTTTCTGAAGGATTTATTACTTTGAAAAATTATTAACCAGCCCATTAGAATTGCATTTCATGTTGCTTATGTAGATAGTCTTAATTCCTACTTTCCTGAAAATGGATAACATCTTCTTGATAAATCACTTCTACACTCCTTAACAAGACCCACAAATTACTGTTCCCCTACCAAGTACTTCCTGATTAATAAGACTCATTGTAGGGCCACCTTATCTCAAGTCTTCAGGGCTGTAACTTCTTGTTCCTATCTGTAGACAAGTGGAGATTCAGGCAAATTCAGGGAGACATCGCCCTTGTCCATTCCTGTCTAGAAACAACAAGGTCACTGGGTCCATCCAATTTATTTCACTCTGAGGTACCTCATTAGATTTCCAGTATTATGTATTTAGGCAAAATGAGATTATATGAACATAACTCATACTGTAGGTGAAGATAACCATACACAAACAGTCCCTGACTTACCATAGTTTGATGTAAGATTTTTTTGACCTTGTAATGGTACCAGGGTTTCCCTGGTGGCTCAGACAGTAAAGAATCTGCCTGCGATTTAGGAGATCTAAGTTCAGTCTCTGGGCCAGGAAGATCCCCTGCAGTGAGAATGACTACCCATTCCAGCATTCTTGCCTAGAGAATTCCACAGACAGAGAAGCCTGGTGGGCTACAGTTTGTGGGGTCACAAAATGTCAGACATGACTGAGTGACTAATACTTTCACTTTTTCACATAATGGTGCTACTTGATACAAGTTATGTGATTTAGTAACTTCAAGATACTCTAATAATTTTAATGTTAAAAAGAAAAAAATGAATAAAAATAATGTCTGTGTACTTCTCATCATGTTGCTGTCTTCATACTCTGGAGGCTCTGTTGTCATTCATATGAGGTGTTGCTTGCTTGGAGTTCACTATTTTCCATTTTATTTCCCACTGTTGAGTGGTTCTCTCTGATAAGAGAGGCTACTTCTCTCACCTCACGAAAGTTCCCACTATCACAGGAAAAGTCTAGCTTCTGGTCAGTGTCACCATGAATAATCTCTTCAGAAAGAAAAAAAAAAAAAACTTGAAGTATTTTCTGCTCTTTTTGTTTTGAGCCTCTGAGAGGAGCATAGTTAAGTACTTAAAAGATACCTATGCATGTGTGCTAAGTCACTTCAGTTGCATCCAACTCTTTGGGACCCTATGGACTGTTGTCCACCAGGCTCCTCTGTCTGTAGGATTCTCCGTGCAAGAATACCGGAGTAGGTTGCTGTTTTCTCCTCCAGGGCATCTTCCTGGCCCAGGGATTGAACAGGCGTTTCTTATGTTTCCTGCATCAGCAGGCAGGTTCTTTACCAGTAGCGCCACCTGGGAAGCCCCTAAAAGATATCTAATCTCTCTCAGTTCCATTGTGTGTGTGTGTGTGTGTGTGTGTGTGTGTGTGTTTGTTTGTGTTTATCGTTTTATTCAATAGTCACAAATGTGTTAGGCAACATACAAGCTCCTGGAGATAGAAAGTTGTATGTTACCGTCTCTGACCTCAAAAGGCGTATGGTCTAACATGAGAATAATCTTTGTCTTTAACCCTGCTGGTTCACTGTACTTAGATTACATTTGGTTCTTCTGGAACTAGTCAATAACCTTGTTGTTGCTTGTTGGCTTCAGTTTGTGACTCTGTTTATATTTAGTATGCCAAGTATTGCCATCCATAAGAAAATGCTCTGAAAGAACTTTCTTTTTCGCCAATGTCACATTTTTATAGCTACAGCCTTTAACACCCATTCCTGCTTTGTCCTCAGAACCTCCTTCTTCCGAGCTTTCTTATTTTATGAGAGTACAGAAAGGTATTCCACACTCCTTTTCACCTTTTCCCCTTGTCTTCAGTCAGAGACACCAGATTGCAATTGTAGCAGGCAAAATTGATGAGTACCTGGAGAGAAAGGCAAGCATAAAGCCAGATTGCAGGTACCTCCATCACCCTGTTCCCTTGTGTTGTCTTCTGGGAATAAAGGAGAGCTATATTTTTTGTAACTCCATCAGAAATGCTTCCTACAAATGCCCATAGCAAACTGCCTCTGGTGATGCCCATTTATCTCGAGCCTCCTGGGATTACTCTCCTGAAACAGCCTGGAAGCTAGTCTCTATTTCTTTTCATGGAGACTCTATTATTCTGTTACAATCATAGCCTGAATCGCTAATATTTATTCTAGGTGCCTGTCTTCTTCAGATACTGAATAGAGAAAAACCCTTTACTCAAATATTCCAGAAATATTTATTCACCTACACTTTCTGGTAGTTTTTAAACCGGGAAAATTCACCAAATGCATTCAGTCATGAAACACGAGTTATGCAACTACCATGTGCCTGGTCATGTGCCAGACACCAAAATTCAGAAATGTTGAAGGCCTGACCTCGGCCTTTCAAATCTACTCAAGAAAAGTGGGAAGACAAGTGTGTGAAGAGAAAGTTAAAATTGTTAAGTGTCACCCAGGACATGACTCTATAGCAGAATAAAAGCAGTTACTTTCCCTATCGTTCCCCTTGATGCTACCCTAGTATGGGAAGAAACATGGTATAATGAATAGTTTTGATGTCATGGTAAGCTGTGAAGTACTTAGCCCCAGGTCTGGGGTTGCAAGCAGTCAATGCTGTTTACTCTCCATAGACCTTAGTAAGTCACACCCTCTCTCAGGTAATTTCTTGTTCGTAAAATGGTGATAATGACAAGTATTTCTCCTAATTTGCTTAACATGTACCAGGTGCTCAATTAAATATTAATGAAGTGAAGATATGAATGTATGTCATTGACAACATTCTCTGGTAAGCATATAGATACCATATGGCATGTGCTTAGTGTCAAAATAAACTAAGTCTCCCATTCCCTAGATTGTGATCATGAGTAAACTTTTGCTAATCCTTAAGACTTCCATTCTAAACAACACTTTATATTTTTTAAACAGAATTTATTTTTTATTTATAATCATTTTATTTTATTTCCTCATTTCACTGCCTAGAATATAAGATATGATGTTGAGTAAAAGTGGTGAGAATGAGCTTACTTCTCTTGTTCGTTATGGGAAGAAGAAAGTGTTAAATATTCCACCATTTTGTTTGATGTTAGCTGTATGTATTTTGAAGATGGTCTTTGTCAGGTTGACAGATTCACCTCCAAACCTAGCTTGCTGTCTTTTCAGGAATAAATCTTGACTTTGTCTGACCCTTTTCCTTTATCTATTGAGGAAATCACAGAATCTCCTTTTCCTGCTGACAGGGATGGTGAAAATGTAGTGAACAATTTTTTTTAAACAAATAAATCAGTTTTACATTCCCCTGATAAGCTTCAACTAGACATAACGAATTATCCTATTTTCAGATATTTTAGTATTCAAGTTAAGAAGATTTTGTTAATTTTTGCTTCTGTGTTTATGAATAATGTTGGCCTATAATTATGATGACTATATAACATAAGTTGGGAACAACTCCCATCATTTCTAATTTCTGAAAGATTAGCATTATTTCTGTCTTAAATGCCTGAAAAATTCACCAGTGAACCCAGCAAGGCATGAAGTTTTCTTCTCAACCAGTTTTTTCTTTATTATTATAAATTAAATTTCTTTAATACGTAAAGAACTATTCTGTTTTCAGTTTGTATGTTCAATTTAAGAAGTTATGGTTTTACTTTGTTTATTTATTTATTCTTGGCTCTGCTGACTCCTCGTTGCTGTGTGGGCTTTTCTCTAGTTATGGCAAGCAGGGGCTATTTTCTAGCTGTGGTGCTCAGGCTTCTCACTGTGGTGGCTTCTGTTGGGGAGACCACGCTCTAGAACATGTGGGCTTCAGTAGCTGCAGCAGCTGGGCTCAGCAGTGGTGGCTCTGGGCTCTAGGGGACAGGCTCAGTAGATGTGGCTAGGGGCTTAATTGCTCCACGGCATGTGGGATTTTCCCAGACCAGGGATCGAACCCATATCACCTGCATTGGCAGGCAGATTCTTTAGCACTGAGCCACCAGGCAAGCCTGAGAATGTACATTTTTAAATAATTTTTCCAATTCACTTAAATTCTTGAATTCACTGCCATAAATCTCTTAATAGTTTCAGTGTCTATAGGATCTATATTGATTTTCATATTGTTAATAAGTATTTGCCCTTTATTCTTCTTAGTCTGGAAAAGGTTTATAAATTCTATTACACTGTTCAATAATCAAATTTTGACTTAATTTTTTTTGTTTTTTATTTCTATTCTTTATTTTTAACTTAAGGTTTAGTTTGCCCTTTTTTTCTAGATTCTTGATGTATAAACAGTTTTTTTTCTTCATAAACTTGTGTTATATTTTTATCATTTGGTTCAGAATATTTTCTAGCTCTTTTAATTTTTTCTTTTGTTCATGAATTATTTAGAAGCTTCTGGTTTCATTTTTCAAAAAATGTAGGAATTTTCTGGATAACTTATTATCTTTGTTAGTTAATATTATTCTGTTTTAGTCAGATAAAATAATCTGTAGTATTTCACTCATTTAAACTTATCGATACTTATTTTATGGCCCACTGTAAGTTCTAACTTGAAAACAGTAAATGTGAACTCAGCAATTATTGGGTGTGTGTGTGCATGTTGCTGTTTCAGTTGTGTCCAACTCTCTTGCGACTCTATGGACTGTAGCCCACCAGACTCCTCTGTCCATGGGATTCTCTAGGCAGCGATACTGGAGTGGATTTCCATGCCCTCCTCCAGGTGATCTTCCTGACCCAGGGATAGAACCCGTGTCTCTATGTCTCCTGTATTATCAGGCAGGTTCTTTACCACTAGCACCAACTGGGAAGCCGAGTTATTGAGTGTATCTCTATAAATATCCTCTAGGTCAAGGAAGTTTATTGTATTTGCAAATATTCTATGTCCTTACGTTATGGGGTGTCTGATTTTTATTAATTACTATAAAACAATTACAAAATTTCCAACTATAATTATGGATTTGTGTATTTGTCTCTTTTAGAAAATTATCTAGTGAGGACATTTTATTTTATTTAATCTTTCATTTACTTTATTTCACTTATTTATTTAGACAGTGCAGGGTCTTTGCAGGGCACATGTTTTGTTGCAGTCTATGGGCTCTTCGTTCCCTGACCAGGGATTGAATCAAACCCTTGAATTGGGAGCTTGGACTCGTAACCACTGGACCACCAGGGAAGTCTCTATTTCTCTTTTCAGTCCTGTCAGTATCACATATTTTAGAGTGCTGTTATTAAGTGATACACATATGGGTTGTAGTGTCTTTCTAATGAATTGACCATTTTATCAATATAAAATGACATTCTTTATCACTAGTAATAGTCTTTTTCTTGATATCTACTTTATCTGACATTAAACACTGACTTTCTTATGCTTACCATTTATATTTACCATTCACATCCTAAACCTTTTCTATTCTCTTATTTTCAACTGATCAGTGTCATTAAAGCACATCTCTGGTAGTGAGCATACAGTTAGGTAATGCTGTTTAAATTGGAGTTTTTACTCCACTTACATTAAATGTGATTTTGCTATACTCGGATTAATTTTGCCAAAGTTTCGTTTGCTTTTTTATTTGTCCTATCTCTTTTTGGCCCTTTTGTTCTCCTGCTCCTTTCTTTTGTTTGCTTGTTTAAGACATTTTTTTGTGAACTGTATATTTTTATTTTTTAAGTTATAATTGGAATATAGTTGTTTTAGAGTCTGCTGGACAGCAAAGTGAATCGGTTATACCTATTTACACATATCTGCTCTTTAATAGATTTCCTTCCCATTTAGATCACCAAAGGTTATTGAATAGAGTTCCTCGTGCTATGCAGTAGCTTCTCAATTGTTGCCTACTTTATACGTAGTGGTATATATATGTCAATCCCAGTCTCCCAATTTGTCCGCCCCTTCCCCCACCTTGGTAACCATGTTTGTTTTCTATATCTGTGACTCTGTTTCTGCTTTGCCAATAAGTTATCTGTACTATTTTACTCTTCAGTTTGTTAATATGATACAAATAGTGGTGCAATGAACATCGGGGTTCATGCAAGCTTTTGAATTATGATTTTCTCCAGATATATGCTTAGGAGTGGGATTGCTGGATCATATGGTGGCTCATTAAGGAAACTTCATACTGCTCTCTGTAGTGGCTGCACCAATTTATATTCCCACCAACAGTGTAAGAGGATTCTCTCTTCTCCACACCCTCTCCAGCATTTATTGTTTGTATTTTTGATGATGGCCATTCTGACCCGTGTGAGGTGATATGTTATTATAGTTTTGATGCGCATTTCTCTAATGGTTAGTGATGCTGAGCATCTTTTCATCAGCTTTCTGGCTATCTGTGTGTCTTCTTCAGAGAAATGTCTACTTAGATCTTTCCCTCATTTTTTATTAATATGGGGTAAAATATAACACACCTTCCTGTAACTGGGTAGGACAAAAGGAAAAAGAAGGAATTAGGCTGGGGCCTGTGCCCCAGGGAGAAAGCTGTGCAGGAGGAAATGTCATATGATTTTTATGATTTCTGTCCATTTTACATTTTATTGAAAATCTTCTGTTGGCACTCAGTAGCTGTTCAGTGTGAATCGCCCCACTTGAATAAGTATTTTCAATGTTTCTGTGAACTCTGCTTTCTACTCCTCTGCTGTATTGATCCTGACTCTCACCCCTGCTTTCTTTTCTCTCTCTCTCTATGTATACATGTATGTGTGTGTGTGTGTGTGTGTGTGTGTGTGTGTGTGTTATATTATATTTGTTACTTCCATTGTGTTTTAGTTTTATATCTATATAAATAAAATTATATATATTAGTGCTATATATAATATATAATAATATTAACAATATATTATTATAATACATAATATATGCAATATATATATTATATATGTTAGTGCTACTAGGGATTATAAAGTGTATCCTGAAATTTTCATTGTCTGCTTAAAATTAATATTGAACTAGTTTATGCAAAATGGAAGAACCTCGTAATAGTTTAATTTCATCTATTCCTTATCCTTTGTGCTTTTGTTGTCAATATTTTATTTTTATATACACATAATAAATGTTATTAACCTTACTTGAAATAGTCTTTCAACTTTTAAGGAAATAGAGTCCTTTTTATTTGCCATATATTGACCATTTCTCTTAGATTCTTACCTAATTATAACTTAATCTAATTCCCAAGTGATAAGTTTCCATCTGACAATATTTGCCTTCAGCTTAAGAATTTCCTTCAGCAGTTCCTGTGGTACAGCTTTGCTGGCAGTTGATTTTCTGAGAAATTATTTAACTGAATATCTTTGGATGATGCCTTCATTATTGCAGGTGAGATTTCTGACCCAGGAATTTTTTCCAGCACTCTGTGTGTGCTGCTCACAGGCTTCTGGCAGCCGTAACATCTATTGGAAGTTAGCCATCACTTGTAGCATTGTTCATCTGGACATAATGTGTGTGTTTTCTCTCTGGCTACATTTAAGATTTTCTATTCAGCTCTAGTTTTTAGCAGATTGACTATAATGTCCTTAATGTGATTTTGTTTGGATACTGGGCATTCAACTGAGTTCCAGAAAGGCCATGTGATGAAAATGTGTGTGTGTGTGCTAAGTCGCTTCAGTTGTGTCTAACTTTGTAATGCTATGGACCATAGCCTGCCAGGCTCCTCTGTCTATGGGATTTTCCAGGCAAAAATACTGGAACGGGTTGCTATGCCCTCCTCCAGGGTATCTTCCTGACCCAGGGATTGAACCCATGTCTCTTATGTCTCCTGCATTGGTAAGCAGATTCTTTACCACTAGTGCCAGCTGGGAAGCCCTGTGATGAGAGTGAGGACCATAATTTAGTACAGAGGAAAGAAAACACTGTAGACCTAGATTAACTGAAGACAAAACCAAGCCTGACAAGTTCAGTAGGATACAGTAACAACCTAACCAGCTTCCAGAGCACAATTCACCACTTCTCCAGGTGGGCCAGACCACTAACTTCTCCCAGCAGTGTCTGGCCTCTCGTGTTTCTGGGCAGCTCTCACCCTCTGTCCACTGAGCCTTCCAGGCTCTCCCAGCACAGGCAGAGAGCAACTTTCAGCTGGGGTTTGACAGGGAAGTCCCACACCGTCTTTTGCAACACCATCTTCACAATTCCCTCCTTCTCCAGTTGCTTCAGCAGGTCCCAATCTGCCCTCTGGATCTCCTCTCTTCAACTCAGGGAGAGAGAGAGAGATCTCTCTGCCTGGACTCAACTTCCCTGTTCTGAGACTGGGAAAGGAGTTCCAGGCAAAGACTAGGGCAAAAATGGATCACATACCTTGTGTTTTTATACTCTGAAATATCACAGTCCCCTGATTCTGATTATCCAATACACAGAAATGGTTCTCTCATATACTCGGTCCCGTTTGATGCTTATTCACAAAGAGTGGAATACGTTGAATACCAGTCATTCCATCGTGGCCAGCAGTGGGAATCCTCTTTTGTTTTTAGACAACCCTGTAAGTGTTTTTTATTTTTTTTAACCTGTGGCTGATTCAGGTTGAGATTTGACAGAAAACAACAAAATTCTGTAAAGCAATTATCCTTCAATTAAAAAAAATTAAGATTTACTTATTTATTTATTATTTATTTCATTTTTGGTTGTGGCGGGTCTTCATTGTTGCACACAGGCTTTCTCTGGTCGTGGAGAGTGGGGGCT
This sequence comes from Antilocapra americana, assembly GCA_007570785.1. NCBI lineage: Eukaryota > Metazoa > Chordata > Mammalia > Artiodactyla > Antilocapridae > Antilocapra > Antilocapra americana. The sequence goes on from ML662445.1 coordinate 27,176,036, forward strand.
ACCCTCTGGTTGCGGTGTGTGGGCTTCTCATCGTGGTGCCTTCTCGTGTTGCAGAGCATACGCTCTAGGCACTGCAGGCTCAGTATTTGTGACTCTCGGGCTTAGTTGCTTTGCCGCATGAGGGATCTTTTGGATCAGGAATGGAACCAGCGGCCCTGCGTGCAAGACAGATTCTTAACCACTGGACCACTAGGGAAGTCCTCAATTGATTTTTAAGGTATAGCGTAGAAAGAGAAGTGACAGCTCCTGGGTGATGGAGAGGCTGCTGATCTCTTTGTGAGCTGGGCACTCTCAGGTACTGGGGACTAGAACAGGAGGACAGATTATTAGAGAAGAGATTCCAGTGGAAGAGGATCCAGTCTGCCTTTCCTGGAAGTCCCTTTACGTGTTATGCATTTCTGAGATGGCATGGTATAGTGGATGTGTGTGGCTCAGTCACTCAGTCATGTCTGACTCTTCACGACGCTATGGACTGTATAGCCTGCCAGGTTCCTCTGTCCATGGGATTTCCAGGCAACAATGCTGGAACGGGTTGCCATTGACTTCTCCAGGAGACCTTCCTGACCCAGGGATCAAACCTGCATCTCTTGCATTGGCTGGCAGGTTCTTTACTATTCTCCAAGTGAAGAAGCTTGGATTTTAGTTCTGGCTCAGAACTAAAACAACAACAGCGGCTGGATGCGCATCGTTGACCTTGTCTTTCTTCATCTGCAGAATCAGGAAGTCAGATTTAGAATGCTTACATTTCCTCTCTCATCTAGAGTCTGAGAACCATAAAATATTAGGCTATAAGGATTTCTATAACCAAATTACACAAGGGAGGGAATAAAAAAATCAGGTTGTTGCTACAAAAAAAAAAAAACCTCAAAAATCAAAACCTTTCATGGAAGGAATCCCTGTACCACTAAGGAAATGAAATGACAAGATATAAATTGAAACTGACCATAAGAGGCTACAAGGGGTTTTGATATATTGTCAGGAACGCATTGCCGAATTTCAAGGTTTTCTGAAGCAGACACCAGCTGAATCCTTAGTAATTAAGATGATAGATACTTTAAATTCCTGTTTTCTCCTTCAAATCTGCTCTATTGTTAAGAGGGCAAGTGAATCCATTTTTAACTGATGAGAGGTGAGTGCAACCATGGCCAATGAAGAAAAGGGGCATATGCGGGATGATTTTTAAACCTTACATGAATTATTTTTAAAAAGCACAACCAGAAGACTTAATGGTCAGTCCAGACTCATCACACTCATGTGCTTTGGTACTGAACTTGTATGTTGAAATATTAATAATAAACATTTTTTCCCTCTTCAGATTTGTATTTTCACATTTCTGAAGGGCTAAGTAAATCTCTTCCAAAAGCATTTGAACTGGCTCTTGGGCTCAGCATTCTGATACGCATAACATATATCCCAAGATGAAATAATCTGGAAATCAACAGCTAGGTAAAAATTTTGGCATGTGTTGAGTCGAAAAAACAAGACATATTTGTCTTTGGGGGCATGTCTTTGATGACAAGACTGATATTCTAACAGAAAGTTTAGGCATGAGGTTCTGTGTATCCTTGTCCCTTAAAAATCTTAATTTCCAGGGGAGGACTTCCCTGGTGGTCCAGTGGCTAAAACTGCATAAGTCCAATGCAGGGGACTGAGGTTGGATCCCTAGTCAGAAAACTAGAGTTTGCTTGCCACAACTAAGACCCAGGGCAGCCAATTAAATAAATAAATAAAAAGAAATATTTTAAGAAAATCTTGATTTCCAGCTTTTCTTCTAACATACTTGTATATTTTCTCTACTATTCCAACTTTCTGAGACTCTAATTTTGCCTTTGCTTAGATTATATTTCCTGAATCAGTAAGAAACTCATTCAATCATAAAGAAAATTCAGCTGGGCTTTCCTGTCTTTCAGGAATTAAGACAACACAAAGAGAAATATTTATGGAAATGTATTTTGAGGCTCATCTTAGTCTGTCTTTAGAAAGCACTTTGTGTATAAGGTGAAGGAGGCCTAAACGTGGCAGAAACTCTGTAAACTCATACACTTTTTAAGAAAGGTATAGGTGTTAGGGTTAATGACAATTTCCAATCAATATCTGGCAGCATGCTATTTACAATAATAATATATCATGAGAACTTGTAGTTTCATTATCAGAAATGAAAATTGATGCCAGTAGCATATAGAAGCAAATTATGCTCTAATGATTTCCTAATAAAGTAATTTGCTCATAGGTCACAAGGGATACAAGCCAAAAGAACTGCCTATACTGAGGCCAAAGTAATTATTTTTCAGCTTTTAAATAAATATTAAGCAAGTTGCCTAAGGCTTCTTCTGGCATGCTAAATGACGTTTTCCTGTCCCACCTAGCTCTTGGGGAGTCAGAATAGGTCAAAGAGAGAACTTCAGAGATAATTGAATACACTTAAAATGCAAATGTTTACCAAGAATGAGCAGGTTAAGTTTGTTCTTTTCCTGTGGCCAAGTTAGTTTTCCACCTACAGCCCAATACTTAACCGAAGAGAAAAAAGATCACTTTGCAGAATCTGTATCTGGTAGAACTTCTACCAAATAAAATCCACTCACCGCTCCCTCAACTACAACCTAAATTAATTCCAGGGTTGGTAAACATGATTACATCAAATGATATATATGAAAGTGCTTTGACAATCACAAGACAGTATATAAATCAAAGCTATTCAGACATATTTGACTAGAAAAGACAAACTATTTTCAATACCTAATCACATTTCCCTCTGCATTTCTAAAAGTAAGCCCTCTTGTGATTGTGTATTAAGAAATAGTGACTAATGGTGTTTGCATTCAATCAGTATGGTAGAAATTATTTTCCATTTAATGGACTTTCAATCAAGCAACCAAACTGACAAACTGAAAACACTACCAATGGACCATGTGTAGCAGTAAAGTATTTTTGCATGTTTTTCTTCATTATTATTGTTTTTTTTCCTTACTTTGGGCTGCTTCTAGAGTTTATTTTAAAAGGCAAAAAAAAGAGAGAGAGAGAGAGAGAAAGGAAGGAAAACTAACAAGGCAGATGGCTTGTCAAATCACAAACAGGAAACCTTTCCAAAAACAGACTAAAGAATATGGTGAATTATAATATCTAAATGTTCATTGTGCATCTACTGTAATTCCTTTGGATGTTAAAGCAGGACTTTGCTCTCCTATGGAGATTTGTAAAGTGCATTCTCCTGGTCACCATGCTGCTATTCTTAAAGCTCTGGCCAGAGAAAGAGAGAGAATAATGAATATATACGTTGATTAATGTAGACCATGAAAAGTGAAAGTGTCAGTCTCTTGGTTGTATCTGACTCTTTACAACCACATGGACTGTGGCCCTCTAGGCTTCTCTGTCCTTGGGATTTTCCAGAGAAGGATACTGGAGTGGGTTACCACTTCCTTCTCCAGCGGATCTTCCCAACCAGGGATTGAACCTATGCCTCTTGCATTGCAGGTAGATTCTTTACCATCTGAACCACCAGGGAAGCTCAATGTAGACCTTACTTTTTGAAAAAAGGACTTGGGATATGTAAGTAAAATAGCGCTGTGGGCTATTTACCATATTAGAGATCCGCATCAAGAATTACATCTAGATCTCCATTTGCTAAGCTAGTGAACATGAGATAGTTTTCAGCAAGAAACTAGAGTTATTTCACAAACTAATGGTAAGAAGTATTGTGCATATTCCAATAAATGTCAGCAGCAATCGTCACCACTCCTATATTTTCATCTAAAGAGATACTTGTCTGTTGGCTATATTTCTCTTACAGTGTGCAAGAGTGCAACAACCACAGGAGCCAGAAAACCCAGTAGTTGGAAAATTTTTTCTTTTATATGAACAGTAGTTTTAAAGCTGTATAGAAATCACCCAAGAGAAAAAAGTAAACACTGAGGATTATGCTGAGTCTTGTGGATTTTGAACTAGACCAGTTAGAGTTAAGTGCAAAATGCCATAGCTATGGCTGAGCATAATACTTAACTAAATGAAAGTGTTCTGTATTTCATACCTTTCCTTTATGCAGAATGCCCAGGCCATGCAGAAAGACTGAGAAATCCAGAGAAAATTGTCTTCTGGCATCGTCGACTTTCTCCTGAGATTACTGCATGTGTTTGTATAAAGCAGTAGTTTATTCTAGCCTCACTGATCTACACAGTTCCTGCAGCTGTTGTATGTAGAAATTGGTTGTTGAACAACTAAGGCTTCTCTAACAACAGGACGGGTGTGCCTACAATTGTGAATCATGGAATCTACTGTAAGAGTTGAAAGCAAATTATGTAGATCTCTTAGGAGTTCATATTTGGTGTTCACGTACCTCATGATCCTTTCAAAATTCTCCTTAAAATTTGTGTCAAGTTTACAATAGCTAAGACATGGAAACAACCTAGATGCCCATCAACTGATGAATGGATAAGAAAGCTGTGGTACATATACACAATGGAATATTACTCAGCATTAAAAAAAAATTCATTTGAAGCAATTTTACTCAGATGGACGAAACTGGAGCCCATTATCCAGAGTGAAGTAAGCCAGAAGCAAAAACAACAATACAGTATATTAACGCATATATATGGAATTTAGAAAGACGGTAACGAGAACCCAACATGTAAGACAGCAAAAGGAACGCAGATGTATAGAATAGACTCATGGACTCTGTGGATGAGGGTAAGGGTGGGATGATATGGGAGAAAGGCATTGAAGCATGTTAATTATCATATGTCTAATCAATCGCCAGCCCAGGATTGATG
>ML662445.1:27180898-27255975 GCA_007570785.1 Antilocapra americana
GGATGAGGGTAAGGGTGGGATGATATGGGAGAAGGGCATTGAAGCATGTTAATTGTCATGTGTCTAATCAATCGCCAGCCCAGGATTGATGCTCGGGACTGGTGCAGCGAGATTTCCCGGGGGGGAGGGAGGAGGGAGGGGGGACCTGGAGGGGAAGCATATGTAAACCCATGGTGATATCATGACAATGTATGGCAAAACAATAATAAAAAAATAAAGAAAGAAAGAAAACAAACAAACAAAAAAAAATTTGTGTCAAGTTACATGCATTTTTATGGGGGAGAAAAGCCATTGCTTTTATCAGGTATATTAATATGTTTGTAACTCAAAAGATTGAGTTCCTCGTGTGGTAAGTCTATCTCAGCAAGATTCCAACAGACTTTCTGTGGTTTTGTTTCTTCCAGCAAATCCAAACCCTAAGCCTTTAGTTTCCTTAAGCTCTTCCCATTGTCTTACCCTCTCACCAGAACAGTGGGATTTCCAAGACAAATTCAGAAAGAATGATTGAGAAGGGTAGTAGGTATAAATGAAGCAGGTCAGACAAAGAAAGGCAAATATCATGTGATATCACTTATATACAGAATCTAAAAGATAATACAAATGAACTTATTTACAAAACAGAAAGAAACTCACAGACATAGAAAATAAAGTTATGGGAACTGAAGGGAGTCTCTTGGACTGCAAGGAGATCAAACAAGTCAATCCTAAAGGAAATCAACCCTGAATATTGATTGGAAGGACTGATGCTGAAGCTGAAGCTCCAGTACTTTGGCTACCTGATGTGAAGAATTGACTCATTAGAAAAGACCCTGGTATTATCAATTTCTTTTTTTTTTAATAGCAGCTACCTCCCTCTAAAGAGGGAGATTGGTTGACTGGGTATAGAGTTTAAAAAGACTTTTTCTTCAATTCATATCATTTGGAAGTTTTCATTTTTGAACTATGTAACTTATTACCAATTAACATTAATAATGATAATAATATTCAGCATAAGAATGTTAATGAACTTAGTGCCACAAAACTGTATACTTAAAATGTCAAATTTTATTTTATATACATTTTACCATAATAAAGTGACTTTTAATTTTATATATAAAAAAAAGAAAGAAAAGACACTGGTGCTGGAAAAGATAGAAGGCAGGACGAGAAGGGGATGACAGAGGATGAGATGGTTGGATGGCACCATCGACTCAATGGATGTGAGTTTGCGCAAGCTCTGGGAGTTGGTGAAAGACAGGGAAGCCTGGCATGCTGCAGTCCATGGAGTCACAAAGAGTCGGACATGACTGAGCTACTGAACAACCCCAAAGGGAAAAGTGGGAGGAGGAATAAATTTAGGAGTTGGGGATTAACAGATACACACTAATATGTACATAAAATAAATAAACAATAAGGACCTGTTGTATAGCACAGGGAACTATATTCAATATCTTATAATAACTTGTAATGGAAAAGAACCTGAAAAGAATATATATATACACATAAAACTTGATACTCACCTGAATGTGTTCAATCTCTTCTCACCCAGCACTGAAAATAAATTTAACAAATGACTCTTTTCATCATTTGAATTTTTACCTTTTGGGAATATTTGCATTTTAACAGGAGTATGTCTGAACAATAAGTCTTTGCTCAAGGAAGTGTATTTCTAATGTGAACATGTTAGGCATTTGTTACAATTTAGTCGAAGAGGGATTTAAGATGAGTAAGTTTTCCTGTCCCACTGTCACACAGAGGTGCTCAAATCACGTCGTCATCTCCTTAGGCCTCGTAAACTTCTCCACTTGTCTGAATGAAAAAGTTGCTCTTCAGAACAAAACGGCGGCACACACAGTTGCCCCATGGTGTGGTGACAAGGACCCCTAACACAGCCTTCCGAGACCATAGTCCAAATCATGGGTCTGCACACAGTCTGGTGTCATCTTGGGCACAGTGGTTAATCTCCCAGAGATTAAGTCTGCCTATGGATAATACTTAGATCATGATGCTTGCATGAACACTTTAGCAAGTGAAAGGTGTTTTGCAAGCTTAGATGATATTACGGCATAAACATACCCCAATCACCCCATGTGACCTCATCTAAACCTCATTGGCAGTTTACAAAAACATTTCTTGAACATTCAAAATGGCAATAATACTGAGATGACAGTTTTGAAACAAGTTCCTATTGGACTTTGGAATGAAAGAGGGGGAAAAGAAGTTGATGAAAAGAGATTCTGTTATTTTGAACATTTTTGTTAGAGTATCGCTGATTTATAATGTATGTTAGTTTCTACTGTACAGCAAAGTAAATCAGCATACATATACATATATCTGCTTTTTTTTTAGATTCTTTTCGCATATAGGTCATTACAGAGTATTGAGTTCCCTTTGCTATTAACTGGTCCTTGTTAGCTGTCTATTTTATGTATAAGCAGTGTATATATTAATCCCAATCTCCCAATTTATTCTTTGGTCCCTCTATTTCCCCCAGTAACCTTAAGTTTGTTGTCTATTATATTATTGTTACCTAGTGTATTATCAATATATCTGTGACTCCAAGAGTCTGCTGTATTGTGAATGCGCAAGAGTTGCTCTCATTGTAAGCATGACAGTTAGCCAGTGACTATGCAGTTTGCTGGTGAACCCATAACATAAAGGTTTGGGGCTCTGATATTAACTGTTAGCAACAATGTGTTGCTAACCAATGTTATTAATAGCAAGCGTTTCAAGTGTCTCTTCATCAGTCGGGGGCAGGGAGAGATCAACAATTTAGTCCAAAGATATAGGAAGCCTGTATCTTAATACTGTAGCCTCAGAGGCAAGTTGGTGATAGCAATTCTGTGGATTGACAAGTGTGTTTCTGCTCATCTACATCCTCATAAATTTGGTAGTGTTAAAAGCAAGCAAACACATTCACTGCCATGCAGAACAGAGCAAGTGTATCATAGATAGTATTAAGACTGAATGATGCCTGAACTATTGCATCCCTGTTGGTTCCAAATTTATAATAATATCTGGGGAAAGGTGGAGAACAATAGTGAAATGACTCATATTCCATGGCCAGAACAATGCCAGATAGGGTAACCAGCGTTGTCCACCTTTGTCCAGAGAAACTGCCATTTTAACCTACTACTCTTCATAGCTTTTCATCTGCAATTTTTTTCCTCAGTGGAGAATCCTTCCGTGTTTCTGGATGAGGATGAGAACAGTAACATAATGTCCATTACTTTTTAGGAGGCTAGAACAAATAAAGAGTCTAAAAGTGGGGATGAGGGAGTGACTAGAAAAGACAGCATACTTGCATTTGGCCATAAAGAAAAGTAAACTTAAGGATAAGGGGATAGCTTAACTAACTTGTTTTTTCTTTACTTCCCATTCCTGCTAAATCTTGTGCATTTAAGAAAAAGGTACAAAAGAGATGTGCCACTTCTTATAGCTAATACTTCATCATAAATCAGCGACAATCAAATCTGAGAATGAATGTCTTTTGGTACTTGAGAAACACAAATGTAAATCAAGTTTCATATTTTCAAATAGAATGAATTCTGTAACTTCCAATTTCTCTCTTTGGCTTACCATGGTCACCCTTTTTTTCCTCTAAAGGTGATCTAATTTATTTTCTCTAGAAGCTCAACATCCTTACAGTAGGGTTGAAATTCTGACATATTGACATCACAAGAAAAGATCAGGAACCTAAGTGTCAAATCATGAAGTCTTTATTAGAAAGTGAAAAGTCAACAGAAGACCATTACTTGGAGATTTACTTCTCTGGAAGGAAGTAATATATCAGTTTGCTCTCAGTTATGGCCCAAGTGATACCAGCTTGGGAAACAAAAAATCTCCAGCTAGTGGGCTTTCTAACCTTCTCTTTATATCTGTAAAGCCAGAAGTTAATATGCAGAGTTTTAAGTAATAATCTACACACATCATTTTACCTTGGCTTCTGAGAGTTCATTGTTCTATGAGAAGAAGACTACTGTGCCTCATATGATGCTTTACTGTAATCCCCAAAAAACTGCAATGGTACTATTCTATTCTATAGATGTTAATTTCCTTTTGTTTGTGTGGGAATTGGGAAAAGATTAACCTTGCAGTCAAACTGGATTTACTCTTCTAGTCTCTTCTGCTAAAGATGGAACCTGGAGAGTCAGAAAACGTGTCCACCAGCCCAGTGAATGGTGTGAATTTGTGATTTTTGAATCACTTTGTAGAACAGGTCATGTTTCTAAGTGTTCTCGGTTGGAGGCATCTAACATGTAGAGTTTGTAAACCTTAAGGTACAAATCTTTATTTCTTGCTTCAGTGGGTTAAGAAGTTTCTTTCCAGTCCTTAATTTTATGCAGTGTTTTTTTTTTTAATTAATGTAGGTATTTTTCATTATTTGTCTCTGAAGAATCATCGAGATAAAGAGCTTCTAGAGGCTTTATTTTTAATTTCTATATCCATTCTTCAATAAATCATGTATATAAGTAGCTATTTCATAGACTTTCTGAAACTTATTCATACACCAACAGATCCATGGTTGCTAAGTTTAAAACCACAATTGTAAAGAAATTGGAATTGTATAATTTTAAATAGATAAATGGGCTTCTCTGGTGGCACTGTGGTAAAGAAACTGTCTGCCAATTCAGGAAACACAGGAGATGTGAGTTCAATCCCTGGGTTAGGAAGATCCCCTGGAGTAGGAACTGGCAAGCCACTCCAGTATTCTTGCCTGGAAAATTCCATGGACAGAGAAGCCTGGTGGGCTATACAGTCCATAAGAACACAAAGAGTTGGACATGACAGAGCACACATGCAAATAGATGAATATCATATCCTAGATTGGGCCAGGGACTCAGTGAGCCCTTCATAATACCTTTTGGAGAAAATACCAGATAGAATTTTTTTTTTTTTTCATTCTCGGCTTTGAAATTACATTTCCTGAGCCTCTCAGAGATCCAGTAAGGGTCATTTCCAAGATTCCTGACTTTCATTGCTCAATTTCAAGTGATAAGAGGCAGGATAGGAATTTCACAGCATTTTGTGAATGTAATCATTATGTGATCTTGGAATGCGCCCTTAAGTTCTTCTCTCTTGGCTTTCATTTGTGTCACTGGATGTGTTAGTGAAGGAAACTAAAGAGATATGAAGGATTTTGTAAAAAAGAGAGCAAGAAAAATTGCTTTCTTTAAAAATTTTTGTTCAATTGCCTGCCTGTGATCAGTGCAAAAAAATAAAGGACAACAATAGAATGGGAAAGACTATAGATCTCCACAAGGAAATTAGAGATACCAAAGGAAAATTTCATGCAAAGATTGGCACAATAAAGGACAGAAACAGTATGGCTCTAACAGAAGCAGAAGATATTACGAAGAGGTGAAAAGAATACACAGAAGAACTATACAAAAAAGATCTTAATGACCCAGATAACCACAATGGTGTGATAACTCACCTAGAGCCAGACATCCTGGAGTGTGAAATCAAATGATCCTTAGGAAGTATCACTATGAACAAACCTAGTGGAGGTGATGAAATTCCAGCTGAGCTGTTTCAAATCCTAAAAGATGGTGCTGTGAAAGTGCTGCTCTCAATATGCCAGCAAATTTGGAAAACTCGGTAGTGGCCACAGGACTGGAAAAGGTCAGTTTTCATTCCAATCCCAAAAAAAAGCAATGCCAAAGAATATTCAAACTACCGAACCATTGCACTCATCTCACATGCTAACAAGTAATGCTCAAAATCCTCCAAGCCAGGCTTCTACAGTACGTGAACCGTAAACTTCCAGATGTTCAGGCTGAATTTAGAAAAGGGAGAGGAATCAGAGATCAAATTGCCAACATTCATTGGATCATAGAAAAAGCAAGAGTTCCAGAAAAACATCAACTTCAATTTCATTGACTTTGCCAAAGCCTTTGACTGTGTGGATTACAGCAAATTGTGGAAAATTCCTCAAGAGCTGGGAAAACCAGACCACCTTACCTGCCTCCTGTGAAATCTGTATGCAGGTTTCAAGAAGCAACTGTTAGAACTGGACATGGAACAACAAACTGGTTCCAGATTGGGAAAAGAGTACGTCAAGGCTGTATATTGTCATCTGCTTATTAAACTTACATGCAGAGTACATCAGGTGAAATGCCAGGCTGGAAGAAACACAAGCTGGAATTAATATTGCCAGAAGAAATATCAATAACCTCAGGTATGCAGATGACACCCCCGTTATGGAAGAAAGCAAAGAAGAACTAAAGAGTTTCTTGATGAAGGTGAAAGAGGAGAGTGAAAAAATTGGCTTAAAACTCAGCACTCACAAAACAAAGATCATGGTATCCTGTCTCATCACTTGATGACAAATAGATGGGGAAACAATGGAAACAGTGAGAGACTTTATTTTTGGGGGCTCCAAAATCACTGCAGATGGTAACTGCAGTCATGAAATTAAAGGATGTTTGTTTCTTGAGGTAAATCTATGACAAACCTAGAGAATATATTAAAAAGCAATGACATTACTTTGCCAACAAAGATCCGGTCTAGTCAAAGCTATGATTTTTCCAGTATTCGTGTATGGATGTGAGAGTTGGGCTATAAAGAAAACTGAGCACCGAAGAATTGGTGCTTTTGAACTGTGATGTTGGAGAAGACTCTTGAGAGTCCCTTGGACTGCAAGGAGATCCAACCAGTCCATCCTAAAGGAACTCAGTCCTGAATAGTCATTGGAAGGACTAATGCTGAAGCTGAAGCCCCAATATTTTGGCCACCTGATGGGAAGAGCTAACTCATTGGAAAAGACCCTGATGCTGGGGAAAATGGAGGACAGGAGGAGAGGGAGCAACAGAGTATGAGATGGTTGGATGGCATCACTGACTTAATGGACATGAGGTTAACACACTCTGGGAGATGGTGAAGGACAGGGAAGCCTGGTGTGCTACAGTCCATGGGGTCGCAGAGTGTTGGACACGGCTAGTGACTGAACAATTCTCTCTCCTTGTCTCTTTTGAGGCACACAGGAATTTGTTGTGTATTGCTCAAATTGTTCAATATTGTAATGAAATACTTTATTCATGAGAAGCGAATAAATATTTAGTAATTCAACGAAAACAAAAAGAATTATCTGAGTTTTATAATATAATTTAGCTTTAGATACGTTCTCCTTGGAAGAACAGCTAGGAAAAACCTAGACAGCATATTAAAAAGCTGAGATATAACTTTACTGACAAAGGCCCATATAGTCAAAGCTATGGTTTTTCCAGTAGTCATATATAGAGGTGAGAGTTGGACCATAAAGAAAGCTGAGCACCAGAGGACTGATATTTTTGAATTGTGGTACTGGGTCTGACTCTTAAGATTCCCTTGGACTGCAAGAAGATCCAACCAGTCAAGCCTAAAGGAAATCAGTCCTGAATATTCATTGGAAGGACTGATGCTGAAGCTGAAACTCCAGTACTTTGGCCAATACTGATGGGAAGAGTGGAGCCATTTGAAAAGACCCTGATGCTATGAAAGACTAAGGGCAGGAGGAGAAGGGAATGACAGAGAATAAGATGGTTGGATGACATCCCTGACTCAATGAGCATGAATTTGAGAAAACTCTGGGAGATAGTGAAGCACAGGGAAGCCTAGTATGCTGCAGTTTATAGGATTGCAAAGAGTCAGACACAACTTAGTGACTGAACAACAACCACATCAAAATCTATCTGCTTGCTCAAACTCAACCATCAAAATTTACATCCCTTGTTACTCATCATGAACTATTCTGGTTTTAAATGAAATGAAAAATAATTTTTAAAAGTAAACAAAAAATGAAGTTTTTACTGATTGAAAAATATATACACAAATTTACCTCTGTAGTTGAAAACCTATACAAATAATAAATTTCAACCTTGATTGACTCTAATACCTTTTTTCATTAAAATCGGAAATAGTCAATCAAGACAGGAGAAAAGAACATTTTATTTTCATGGTGAAACTTCAGCAGAATATTAAAGAGTTCTTGGGCTGTATGTAAGCTGAAAGTTTGATCTTTTATTAAATAATTTATAGACTGAGTCTTTTAAAAATTTGTGTTGAGAAAAATTTCAAATACATACAAAAGTAGAGAGAATAGTATGGCTCTGTAACCAATCTTTAAATAGATTTTTGAAGTCACTGATTGAATTACAGTATTCTACTGATGCTACTGCTGCTAAGTTGCTTCAGTCGTATCTGACTCTTAGCAACCCCATGGACTGCAACCTACCAGGCTCCTCCGTCCATGGGATTTTCCAAGCAAGAGTACTGGAGTAAGTTGCCATTGCCTTCTCCTAGAAAAAGCATTAATGATTATTGCATTATTTCAGTCCCTTTCTTACTTCTCACACCTTATTAGAATTGAAGCTAAGTAAATGCCCATTTTATATAAAATTAATAGATGATCATTAAAAAAGCCAAGCCATTCAGAAAAGTGCAAAGAAAAAAGTATTCAAAAATATATCCGTTTTCACCACTTCTAAATTTACTCTCGTTACTATTTTTTGAACAGCGTTTTATGCATATTCTTATCAAGAGATCAATAGGTAATAGAGTAGAAAGTATCATGCTATACCTGGTATTTAAAATGAAAATTATGGAATTAAATAAAAAGAAACTGAAGTAAAATGAAAATAATGGTTTCTTCAGGAGATACTCAATCCTTAAAATGTCTTCACTTATTAATATAAAGAGTTTATTAAAAAGTACATTTTACATATTAAATATAGCAGGCTTCCCTGATGGCTTAGATGGTAAAGAATCTGCCTGTAATGCAGGACACCTGGGTTAGATCCCTGGGTTGGGAAGATCCCTTGCAGAAGAAAATGGCAACCAACCCCTGTATTCTACCCTAAAAAAAATTCCATGGACAGAGGAGCCTAGTGGGCTACAGTTCTTGGGGTCACAAAAGAGTTGGACATGACTGAGGGACTAAGAATGCATGCCTATTTCTCCATATCCAAATTTTCATTATGCTTCATCTTTTATCAGCCTGGCATTCATTCTGCTCAAGAACGCACTGTTCCATAAGTTGTTAACAAAGTTGCTAACCTTGAGGAAATGTCTATATCTGAAGTCACTTTGGATAGTGTAAGTTACTGGGTCACTTGGGCTTCCCTGGTGACTCAGTTGGTAAAGAATCTGCCTGCGTTGCAGGAAACCTGGGTTCGATCCCTGGGTTGGGAAGATCCCCTGGAGGAGGGCATGGCAACCCACTCCAATATTCTTGCCTGGAGAATGGACAGAGGAGCCTGGTGGACTACAGTCCATGGGGTCTCAAAAGCTCAGACACAACTGAGTGACTAAGCACAGCACAACAGCATTGGGTTACTCTCCTGGAACTCTATAAATATCATTCACTATCTTTGGGAATTGAACATTGCCTTAGAGATATCCACAGTCAGCCCTATTTTCACTCTTTGCATACCATTCACTTTTCTTATCACAGGCTCAATTTTTTTCTGAATTCTTCAAGTATACCCACTTTTATAAAACATGTCCAATAATTGCCTAATGTTTTCAAAGGTAAAATGTTCCCTTTCAATTTTTTTCTCAGTTTTGTTGTATTTTCACCAGTGATACTGTTTTATAATTTTAACTGTTTCATTTTTGCCGTACTCTTCTTCAGCCATTATGGATATACTGGAACTTCTTTTCTTCCATATCCATCCATTTACAAACAGTAATTGTTTTTCCATTTCTTTAATATTATTATACTAATGTGACTTTCATCTTTATCATGGTTTAGTTTTCTGTTATGTTCCCTCTATGAGTTGTACTGGCTCAAGTTCTTCTCCATCTGTTATCTTATAATTTCTTCTTTGAATCCTTGTATCTATCCTGTGACATCTTTTCAGGAGTTATTATGCTTTTTCAATTTCTTTGAGATCTAACAGGTTGAATGCTTTTGTAATATAAGCATAGCTGTTGCAGTATTTGTAGGTGGACTTACAGTGTGAGTTTGTAAAAATGCCTGTTTCATTGGAGATGAAGAGCTCTTCTCGTCTATTCTTTTTCATTGCTCACAGAAGGATTTAAAAAAGGAGAGAGGAATTTTAGAAAGGTCTTTGCTCAACCATCTTTGACCTAAAGGTTGACGAGGGTTTAAGCCCAGAATTTTACTCTCTGTCACTGTTATGAAGACTTCATAGATAGCCACTGGGTTGGAGTGCTTCCTTTCACTAGGCATGAGCAAGTTCTTAGGATGTATTGATTGCAGCAGCTAAGAACACAGGATTAGTTTTCCAATTCTTTCAATCATCCTCACCCCAGGAAACTGGAGAATAGAATCCCTTGCCCTGAAACCTGTGATGGAGACACAGGGTGAGACTTTGTAGGTATGGTTGGAAAAGCCTTTTCTTCCCTTGCCATGGAAGAGAAATATATGGAGTGTTAGAGTCAGCAGCGTGACTGTGTTTCTGGAAGACTGGGCTGATTTTGGCCACACAGTGAATAAATTTTTACTGTGCAGAGGGTTGAGACATAAATATCACACCTTGGAGGTTCTTTTCCTCTTCAAAGGCAAAAAAGCAACTGAAATATTTGCCAGGAGTTTTGTTTGTTTGTTTTTTGTTTGTTTGTTTTGTTTTACCAGCAATATGAATAAAGTCTACCTGGAAATACTGACTAAATTATAAGTTTCTCAAGTCTAGCTGGAAATCAAGTCTAACTGGAAATACTAACTAAACTATAAGTTTCTCAAGTGGCCATGTCTTACTTATCTTTGCATCTTCAGTACCTTGCACGGTGTCTGGAAAATAGTAGGTGCATATATTGCCAATAATAACTAACATTCAGAGGCATATTGATGATAGGCATTTTGCTAGTCACTTGCTATGAATCATCACATTCAATTCTCATATATAAAGAGCCACTTATTACCCTTCTTGATTAGGGAAGTGAGGCTCATAAAGGTAAATTCCCAAGCTTATACTGCTATTAAATAGACAGAGCCAAGATTTGAACCCAGGCTAACTGACCAAACATGAACTTAACTAAGTCCATGAACTTAACCACCAAGAAAGGAATAAAGGAGCCAGGAAAGAAAAAACAGCATAGCAAGAAGAGTGATTGATATAAGCAAGACTTTTAAGGTATTGAAGTGTTGTTCTACAAAAAGGAGAAAAACCTTTGAGCAGCCAGTGGGAAACATGATTTTGCTGTGGGGACTCATACTAGAGGTATAGGAAATAAAAGCATCACATCTCAATGCATACACAAAATATCTGTTACAAACCAAAGCTGGCCTCCTGGTGGTGAGAAGACAATTATGGACATGGGGATGGTAGAAACCAATATGGAGAGACTATAGTTGCCTTTGCAAGGTTCCATGCTATTCTTAATTTCTGCCTTCCTGTCCTCTATTGTTTTCTTTAACATCTTGGGAAAGTGTAAACATGGAAACACCACTACTGCAACCCACATGGACCATGTAACTCTTGAGAGCACAGTCATCTTGACTGGCCAAGAGGAGCTAATTACAGGGGCCCTAACTGTATTAAGCAAAAGTTGGTGGGATGCAGGTTTGATGGGAGGGAAGATCAAAGGACCTCAGTCCTTTCTTCAGTTGGTTTTCTTTATACTTTGAAGTTGGGATATGTATGTGCAAGTGTGTGTCTATATATGACTCTATAAAGCTGTCAAAAGTTCAGTCTTGACAAGGAAGACATAAACCAACAATACTCAGTGTCCTCCATCTAACGTGGGTGCTAGTATTACTCAGAGGAATAAGCATTCTGTGGATATAGACAGTGTGATTCCAGCCAAGGGGAAAGCAGTTTGGTGAGTCAAAGACTTGTCCTCTGGATCTGGCTTTCCTTCTCTGTAGTTGAGTGACGTCATCTTGCTTGGCTTCAACTCCCTACAATCTGAGCACAATTCTGCCCACCCCACCCGCATTTGCTTCACTGGTTCCAAAACCTATATAAAAATTTTTAAAAAATTGCAGATACTCATCATAAGCCAGAGGAGTTAGAATGTGCAATAAGCAGTTTAAGAGTCTTGAGCTCCAGACGTCTTCTGTCTCCTGGCATGAGCCTGGCCCTGCCCAGACCTAACTCACTGTGACTTTACATTCCATTTTTTCCACAGAAGATCTTTTGATTCTTATGAGGCATCTTGACACTTGAAGACGGTTATCACCTGTGTATTCTTTACATAAGATCACTCTCCTTTTATTTTTTCAGTTGTTCAGATCATTCTCAAGAATTGAGTTCTTCATTTGTCTCATTTCTGAGTTTCTTCTTGCTCATAAACATCATTCCAACTACTGTGACAATAAGTTGCCACAGCCTTTCTTTTTGCTTTCAATAAGAAATTGTCTTTTGACCAAAACATCAAGGCTGCACACCTACCCCCATATCATTTGCAAACATCTGTATGTGTATTGAACTTAGATATATTTTGTTTGACAATCAAAGCCCAAGAGGCATATTGATCAAGTGATTTTTCAATGTAAGATATAGCACCACTACTAATTATTACTGTGTTTAGAGATAGTGCTAAAGCTATCTGAGTTCTTGGTTTGTGTTTAAAATTCTTTGCTCTCTTTTCCCGTATCTCCTTTCCTCTCTCATAGACTATCAACAACTGTACGTGACTCTTCATTCATTCCCAAATCCAACTAGCTCTGAGATGAAAGAATAAGAGATGGTAGTCCCCTAAATAAATAAGCACTTTAACTGTAAAGAGGAAGGTATAGGAAGCATAATAAAATCAAGAAGAAGTTTTGAAAATAAGTATTCCAAAAGATATTGAAGGAAAAATCCACAAAACCTTTGATCTATCAAGTCTGTCTCTAGACATAAACATTATAAAAATACTTGTACAAGTGTACAAATAAGTATATAAAAGTAAGAGTATTCATGGCAGCTTTTTCTTAGTGACAATAAGAAGTAACAAATACCATCCACTGGGGAATAATTTAAAAATAAGGATATACCTAACAAAAGACTTAGGCATTGAATTTTATGAGTTAGATCTCTGTATATTACAATGAAAGAAGTCCAGAAGGCAGGGTAATTTTTTAAAGCAAGTTACAGACATTAAATAGAAACATAATTCTATATTTTATCATTCATGTTTGGTACCCAGGAAGGTGACTGTGGTCTTCAATTATTCAAGAGGATGAAGATGTTTTATGTATGTAAAAGATTCTTAAAATTCATTGTAAGTTTAGTGATTTGAGGATTTATTCAACTGTCTAAGTACATGCATAGACTCTGAAAGTTGATCTTGAAAATACTAATGGTGATTTTTGTAGGAAAGTGGGAAATTGGAAAAGGGAGGTGAGGAGACATTATTTTAATCTGAAAATTCTAGCCATCAAATGCACATAACTGATAAATAAACTATTAAAACAATCTCTGAAAAGAGCTACACTATCTCCTCCATTGATGACCCAGGCACTTTTGGCTGGGTCAAAAGCCAGGCACTTTTGGCTGTATTTTGGCTCTTTTTCCTCCCCTGACTTATAATAACATGCATTATAAGACAAGTGCAGAGATGATCTTATTTTCAAAACAGAAATAAAGACACAAATATACAGAACAAATGTATGGATACCAATAGGGAAGTAGTGGGTGGGAGGAATTGAGAGACTGGGATTGACCCATATACACTATTGATACTTTGTTTAAAATAGATTATTAATGAGAACCTACTTTATAGTACAGGGAATTCTACTCAATGCTCTGTGGTGAGCTGAATGGGAAGGAAGTACAAAAAGGAGGGGATAGATGTATATGTATGGCTGATTCAATTGGTTGTACCAATTGAATTATAGTTGTATTATAAAGCAACTATACTCCAATAAACCTTAATTTTTAAAAAGACAGGTACAGAGAATAATGTAGGATTGGACTGCAGTTTTACTTCTAAAATTCAGTTTATGTATTTGAAAAATTATAAATGGAATAATATATCTGAATTCTTTGTAGTTGCTTTCCATATGGTGGATGGAGATGTGCAGGACATGTGAGATGGCTGTATTTATGGCAGCAATGACTTAGACCCAAGCTCTGTTTGGTCCCAGAAGAGGGGCTGTGATCCATATCAGTTAGAGTCTATCAACATGGTTTAACAACCCTGTGTTAAACCATTTCCATAAAGAGCAGCTGTTTCCTTCAATCCCTCTCTCCCTTGTTGTCCCTAAATACATGTTCATACTCATATTGGTCCTCGTAGTTTGATATCATATAAGATGGACCAAGGTGTTTTATAAATATAAAAGACATTTTCAAAGGTGGTTTTAAGGCTTACTATTTTAAACATGATTTAAACTGTAGAGGCTTAGTGTTTTCAGTGGCTTAATGCAATAAAACCCACCTGTTATTTTTGGCTGCTTTGTTTAGACCATCTGCTCCACAAAGAATGAAAAGCTCAACAGTGGATGGAGAATTGTCTGCTCTTCATGTGTCAATAATTTATTTATTCTCTCTAACCAAGCCTTCAGGTCATTGCAAAAGTGTTTATCTATTCATTCTCCAGCACAAGGGAAGCAAATATTTGGTGTCTGGCTTTGTTAAAAATCATCACAGGGGATTGCATTTTTGTTAATTCATGGTTTCCTATTTTCCCTGTCTCTAAATAGCTTGCTGGGTGCATGTGTTTTAAGGACCTTGATTCTCTTTTCCTTCTAAGTCAAGTGAAGTAGCTGCTGAAGAGGTGTTCCTGGTGATGATGAATAAATAATATGTTCAGGTAGCATTCACAGTTCAGGTAGCGATGTGAACATCACACAGACTTCTCTGAAATTACGGAATCTCTAATAGAGGTGAGAATTACAAAGGTCAGGCACTTTGATCACCAACTGTGGCCACTCAAATGAAATGGTTTTGCAGTCTTTGTCCTCCTCTTTTTGCAGCACTGAATACTGGAGATCACCTCACTTTAACTTTTCTACTTTACTTGATGCTGTGATTTATTCTCTCTTGAGTTTAGTCTCACATCTTTCACCACCTCTAATCATAATCATGATCATAGCAATAATAACAGTTTGCATCTATTGAATGCTTCAGCTGTTGTTTAGTCGCTAAGTGGTGTCAGACTCTTTGCAACCCCATAAACAGTAGCCTGCCAGGCTCCCCTGTCCATGGGATTTCCCAGATGAGAATACTGAAGTGGTTTGCCATTTCCTCCTCAGGGGATCTAAGTTCTAAATACTATGCTAGGCACACCTCATATCTACTCCTAAACTTTATTCATCTCCTCCCTTTTCTCATCTTAGGCTTAAACTTAACTCATGGGTCGTTTCTTTCATTTCTTCAATGAGAACATTTCACATATGGTTTAAAATACCACCTCTATGTGGATGGGGTGTTGCTACATTTCCAGCCTGTCTCAGTCTCTGCAAGCAGCTATACATATAACAAAATATCATAAACTAGGTGGCTTATAGACAACAGAAATTTATTTCTCACAGTTCTGGATGCTGGAAAGGCCAAGGTTATGATGCAGACAGATTCAGTGCCTGGTCAGAGCCAGCTTCTTCAATGATGGCCATCTTCTCGTTGTAACCTCACACTACAAAAGGGATGAGGGAGGTCACTTTTAGGCTTTTACAAAGGCTCTAATTCCATTCATGAAGACTTTGTTCTCAATACCTACTCATCTCTCAAAGGCTTCACCTCAAAGTACCATCACATTAGAGATTAGGATTTCAACATACACATTGTGGGTCAAGGGGACACAAACATTCAGACCATAATAGAGACACTGAACGTGAAACTGACTTCCAGTTTCTAGCTACCTAAGTGGAATGAGGATCTACTATTTCTTGAGTGTCGACCAAATGCTAGGCACTTGTTAGGTATTTTACATATTATCTTTAATCCTTACATAAACAAAGTACATCTCACTTTAGATTTGGGGAAAATCTGGATACAAATAATTTAATAACTTTCCTGCAATCACACTGTTGCTAAGAAACAAGCTGGAATGTGCAAACGTAATTCTAAAACCCAAGACTCTTCTAGCGTTTCATAGGATAAATCTCAGGTGTAATACTTTCTCCATATCACTGACTAAGCATTTGAGACTATCACTCCTGTACCGACAGAGCTCCCTTTCTGTGTTTCTGTTCATCCCCAGCCAACCTCCTGCTAGGACTTGCATCTAAGTCCTCAGTAACCTCAACCTTAGATCATCCCAGTTACCTCCCTCCCTACTCTTCATTTTTCTAGCCCACACTATACAAAACTATCCAGTTTAGTTTCCTATGGCATTGTTCTCCTATTGTCATTTCTTGGCTAAAGAATCTGTAATATCACCCATGATCTATCCATCAAAGTCAATTATGGATTAGGAGTTTTTCTTCAAGTCCTCTAATCTACCTATCCAAATTGACCATTATTTTATTAATTCTTCATTCACAACAATCATCTTGCTGGATTCTTCACTTACTCTGCTCTTTGCCATTTAATTGCCACTTCCTCATATCTCTTTCCTTCTCTTCTTGGCCAATGCAATCTTACCCTGGTTCAAAATTCCAAACCAGGTTCTTCTCTTCCAAGAAAGCCATCTGTGGTCTATAGCCCACTAGCATCTTCTTCTCTGAATTCCTGCAGTATTTTCAGTGTACTCCGTGCCTTTATCTACTGTCTTTTTTTTTTTTTTTTGCAGTATTTTCAGTGTACTCCATGCCTTTATCTACTGTCTTTTTTTTTTTTTTTTTTTGCTTTTCATCATTTGAGCCTCCAGACATTAGCCAGTAAACTTTTGAGGACAGAGGTCCTTGTATTGCTTCTTGGGTTTGGCACATGAACTGTTGCACAGAGTCTGTGCTCAATAACCACTTTTAGATAGTTGACTGCTATAAATTGTGTACTTAGAAGTGACAATCACCCTGTCACACAGAGACCATAGCTTCCCCGAATACCTTTGTCATAATCTGTTTGTCCTATAAGTGTTTGGAATTCCCCAACTTGACATCATATGTGTCTAACAAGAAACATCGAACAATATTTATTTAGCTCCTCAAGTATATTTTATATCCAATAGTCTCTCATGCAAAAAGATAATCATACTTACATATTGTTATCCTTCAGAACCCATCTATGGTAACTTTGAAACTGTAATGCCTATTACTTAAAGAGAAAGGGTAGTATAAGGTAATCAGTAGTATAGTAAGTCCCCTACATATGAACAAGTTCTATTCTGACAACACATTCACAAGTCTAATCTGTTCATAAATCCAACACAGTTAGCCTAGGTACCCAGCTAACACAATATATAATACTGGACTGTAATAGGCCTATGATTCTTTTCAAAATAAATACATAAAAAACAAACACAAAAAATAAAGAAAACATTTTAAACCTCATAGTACAATACCTTGAAAAGTATAGTAGTACAGAACAAGAGCTGGCATACAGGAGCTGGCATAGGGTAAATAGTAAAAGAAGAATTACTGACTGGAGGAGGGAGACAAAGTAGGAGATGACAGAGCTGAAGGATCAGCAACAGTAGGAGATGAAGGGCAAGCTGTAATTTCACTCATGCTTTACATGATTGGACATGCAAACTTATATTCACATCTTTGAAAGTTTGCAACTGGAAGGTTCATATGTAGGGGACTTACTATATGTCAGCATGTTTCTTATCATCTAAGTCATGATTCTCTCCTCTTTCCAAAAGGCATGCTTACAAAATATTAGGTGAAGATTTCAAAAGTTGCCTCCATCCTTGAAATGTAATCTCTTCTGAAACAGGCTGGAAAGATTCTGAAGAGCAAAAAAGAAAGTATGATGTACTTTAAGTTCTTTGAAGGTCAGAACCAACACACATGAACTAATTCCAAGTTAGTGATTCTTGCAGAAATATTTGCTGTCTTGTTGCAGATGGACAATGTGACAATTATAGGGTAAGTGGCTAGGAATTTATACCTCAGATAGTCTGATGGCTCTTGAGATGCAAGCCAGGCAACTGAATTCACTGTAATATGAGAACAAAGGACAGGATTTCTAATGAGATTTAGCTTCTCAGCAAGAGCACACACTGTGTATAGAAAGCACTGTTTTAACTTTACAATATTTTAAAATACATTGGTATCATTAGTGCAGGACCATTTAAAGGTTGATAGGATTCCAATAGAAAAATCAATGACCAGTATAGGATAACACTAAGGTCACTTTAAAAAGGACATGAAATGAGCAGCTAATTCCCAGAGATTTGCTGTGTGATTCTCAATGCAGCATCTAATAGAAGGATGATTAAGTAGAATTAAGAATTATCAACAATACTTCTGTTTTGCTTGTATTTTAAAATTGACTCTATAGTGTTGGCATGCCAAAGACATAACCTAAATGCCATGATGATGCAGAAACATAGTAACATAAACTACATCACAAAACAAATAGAACATGTTACCGCTTATTGAATCTGATTCTGACCAATTCTGTGGGATGAATATTTGTATCCTAATGGCTGAGTATATTGCACCTCGGGAAGATTAAATAACTTGCTCAAGGTCAAAGTTAGTAAGAGGTAGAGTTAGGATTCAAATAAGTCTGAAAGCTAATTCACTTCCCTCACTTCCTTACTTGGGGTTTTGAGAAATCCTGGAGTAAAGAAATCTATTCCACCTGATTTAGGGGGCGCTCTGCCACACTCATTTGACTCAGTAAAGCTTTTCTCACAGCAGGCTTTCTAAAACCTAAGACACGGGCGTTCAATACCACAGGCTTCAGGAATGCTGCACTAGGAAAAGAAGTAGCTCAGCAGAGATATCAGATCTTGTTCAACTGAAAAAAGTTACCAAGGTAATTGAGTACAATTCAGTGTCGCCAAAGGGCATACCTTGATGGGTTCAAAAGGGGCAAAGCCCACTGAGCTTCTAAACTCAGAAGCACACAGAGCTGCCTGGCCAAAATGCTACCCTAAAGAAATGGTAAATCAAGTCAACACATCAGTTGTTGGTCTCGTTCAGGATTCTGCTCATATCTAGCAAACAGAATCACGGATGATGCCTTGCTTCTTCAGGGTTACTCTAGATCTAAAGTAGATTCTCTCGTGAACTTTTCAGCACTGTTTACAAAAGGAGACGGTGGTACTGCCCCTCTCCACTAGCTGAAAACCGCTAATCTTTCCTGGATAATCCAGATGACCTAGCTGGAAACCTCTTATTCTTTTGAAACCTGTGAATCTTAGGAGACCAAGAGATTTCCATTTGTTGCAGCCATTTAGATGTGTTCACAATGAAATAGCTATTTTTACATGAGCTTAAAAATAAGTTATTACATTTTGTTGTTGTCCAGTCATATCTGACTCTTTGAGACTGCATGCACTGCAGCACGCCAGGCTTCCCTGTCCTTCACTATCTCCCAGAGTTTGCTCAAACTTATGCCCAAAGAGTTGGTGATGCCATCCAACCATTTAATCCTCTGTTGGCCCCTTCTCCTCCTGCCCTCATTCTTTCCCAGCATCAGGGTCTTTTCCAATGAGTCAGCTCTTCATATCAGGTAGCCAAAGTATTGAAGCTTCAACTTCAGTGTCAGTCCTTCCAATAAACAGGCAGGGTTAATTTCCTTTAGGATTGACTGGTTTGACTTCCTTGCAGTCCAAGGGACTCTCAAGAGTCTCCTCCAGCACCACAATTTGAAAGCATCAATTCTTTGGCGCTCAGCATTCTTTATGGTCCAACTCTCACATCCATACATGACTACTGGAAAAACCACAGCTTTGACTAGATGGGCCTTTGTCAGCACCGTGATATCTCTGCTTTTATTACACTGTCTAGGTTTGTCATAGACTTTCTTCCAAGGATAAATATATAAATCAATGTAAAATATGGCTAAATCATTTTTGTCTTGGGAAACCTTCAGAGAACCTTTTTGCTTAAGCTCTTGACCTGCATTTATAATACAGATGCTATCTTCTCTAACCATGACACTAAAAGGCTCAATTCAAAAAATTTTAAAACCCAGGAAAAGAGATTGAAATTTTCTTTCTCAACTGGACATGCTTCACCATGTTTTTGACAACTGTGGGAACTATCCTTTCATTTCCCAAAGACCCTCAAAGAGCATAATGTACCCAGCAAGCAATCAATTCAGAGGGCTGGCTAACTCCCAAATATTCTTGGGCTAAACCATGAAAACCTGGAGACAGCAGCTTAGCTAAAGATTGTGAATTCTACCTGGAGTTCAGTCTCTCACGAAGCCTGTGGCACCCGGCCTGTGGGTAACAAGTTTGTCTGCCTGATTCCTTCCAGCTCCCTGCGATGTTCTATTACACCCAGGGGGCGCTAGTGGTAAAGAACACTTCTGCCAAGGCAGGAGACC
The DNA here is from genome assembly GCA_007570785.1 of Antilocapra americana. Classification (NCBI taxonomy): domain Eukaryota; kingdom Metazoa; phylum Chordata; class Mammalia; order Artiodactyla; family Antilocapridae; genus Antilocapra; species Antilocapra americana. The sequence goes on from ML662445.1 coordinate 27,201,142, forward strand.
TAAGAGAGGGGATTCAATCCCCAGGTCAGGAAGATCCCCTGGAGGAGGGCAGGGCAACCTACTGCAGTATTCTTGCCTGGAGAATCCCGTGGACAGAGGAGCCTGGCGGGCTGCAGTTCATAGGGTCACACAGAGTTGGACATGGCTGAAGCGACAGCACGTGCAAGAAGCTCACAACCACAGATTGGCAGTTTGGAAACTGGAGAATGCTTGAAAAGCATGTAAGTTATTGGGGATTGTTTGTAAAGTGGACTTGGCAGAAAGTGTCAATACACAATTTATGGGAAGGTATTTCTGTCTCCTATACCAGATCATTTAGAGGAAATACTTTGCTTCAGGTTATAATTTCCATAGATCTAGTCTACAAGAGTATCATGTTTTTAATAAAGGCCATGCAATAAATAGTAGCAGAGAGTATCTTAACTGACTCTTTCACACTGTTCATTCTGTGTGTGTGTGTGTGTGTGTGTGTGTGTGTGTGTGTGTGGCTGATTTGTTTTAATTGTACAGCAGAAACTAACACAACTATACCTCAATTGTTGTTTGTTGTTTAGTCACTCAATTGTGTCTGACTCTGTTGTGACTCCATAAACTGGAGCCACCAGGCTCTTCTGTCCGTAGGATTTCCCAGGCAAAAATACTAGAGTGGGTTGCCATTTCCTTCTCTAGGGGAATCTTCTGGACCCTGGGATTGAACACACATATTTTGCATTGCAGGTAATTTCTTTTTCACTGAGCCACCAGGGAAGCCCTATACCCTAATAAACAGATTTTTTTAAGAGAAATTTCTAAGATAATTCTTGTCCTTTAGCCTAAGTCTCCTCATTTTTATAATAATAAATAATATTTTGAAATGCATGGACAATTGATGATTTTTTTCTATAATAAGAGTGAATATTTTACATATATATTATTTAGAGGAAGAACTTAAATTTATTCCATACTGTTACTTCCTTTTTGAAATATTACTATGTTTGCTGTGTTTAATTAGCATAGCTCTTTGAGATTCAAAAATATCTTTTTGCAAGTTTCTGAGAAGACGTTTAGAAAAAAGGGATGCAGTTTCTTGGGTGGAGAAAGGAGGTTTCTTCATGGAGGAGACTCATGGAACAAGGGTAGAGAATCATTAAGCAATTCTGCCAAGGTCATGATTAACTTCAGTTACTGGCTACATATTTTACAGTAAACACTGCTCAAGTTAAAGTTCCCTTTGATAGTTAAATGATGGCACTAAATTATCCCCTCTCTGGGTTTATTTGGTAGAGATAACAAGAGAGGAGGCTGTGTGAGCATCTGGTTCATTCCTCATACCCTTTATTTCTTTGAGTCTCATACTTGAAAACGAGTCCTGTGAAATCAACTTCATGAGTAGCTTCAACGAAGCCTTTAAACGTTACCTTTCTGCTCCCAAGTCATTCTTTTTTTTTGCTCATTAACTCAGGCTTTTAGATAGGGAAGTTCATCCTAGGCAATTCCCTTGGGGCTATTGTCTGGTCCTTTACCATTCAATTCTTGATTGAGACTACATTGACACAAACCACTTTAGGTGGGAGCAGATGTTCTCAGGCTGCTAGAGGCCTGCTCTCTGACCCTGCGCAGGACTTGGTTAAGACTTGTCATTTCTCTTTCCGGGATCCAGTTCCCTGAGGTCAGACTAGCCAGGACACCTCCCTATTTAGGTGTCCCACACCAAGGAGTGATAAATCAGGTGTTCCTTCTGAAGTTACTTTTGGTTCCCTAGTAAAGTCTAGAATCAGAGCATTCTGAGTGGGTCAAGGTAGAGGGAGGCTCACCTCTGAAAAGGTTGATGGACGTGATAGGACAATTAGTTGCTGGGGAAGGAGAGTGGATATTGGCTATGTTTCTGTCCTCTTTGATAATTCCTCAAAACTATGTGTAACTCAAGAGCTTGGTATCTGGCCAGGTCATAGTTCAGGAATAACTGATGGATAATGATCAACCTATTCTGCATTCTTATGCACTGGCTTAATGTGCATTCTTTTACTGCAGAGTGTTTCTGGTGTTCTCATCTCTCCTCTGAGTCAGGTATCTGGGCTTGTTTTTGCAGAGACCACAGGTCCCTGAAGTGATAGCCATGCCTTTCACCCTCAACTCCTTTCTCTTTTGCTCCTTGTGTCAAGCTAAGAAATTTTCACTGCCCTCTATGGATTTCTGGTTTCCACGACATCACTCAGCGGTCCTCTGGGGTAACCGAGAGGTCCTTCTGTCATCCTAATGGTTCTTGGGCTCTGCAGGTCACCACTAGCTCATCTGCTTGTAGGGGGATCTCTGCCGGTGAATACCACCATGCCGTAGTCTTCTCAGAGTTAATGAACGCTCTCCCCTGATCGCTGACAGATACTTTCTCAGCTTGAAAGTGTCACAGTGATCATTGGAGTGGAAATTGACAGACCTGGGGTCCAATAAATATGGATATGAGTTCAAGCCAAGAGCCTGAACATAGAATATAGGATCTTTGCTTCTCTGGACCATGTTCTTCTCAGAAAAGTCAATGTTATACATCCATTTTAAGACTGTATTTTCATTGTACTTTCTTAATTTTTCATCATCCATCAAACGTCACTTTGCCTATGTGGATCACAGGGGAAAATGGCATCTTATGAAAAGATTACCAGAGGAGAAAAACACAAATTCTTTGTATATATAGATCACAGAAAGATTGACATTTTGTTCAAGGAATGCCATAGAAAACTCAAACATGGGGCAACTTTTCATCACACACATATAGAAAAATAGAGCTTGATCGATAAGGCTATGTAGTTATTGACCTGTGAACACTTGGCTAAAGAGAATGCTTCTCTGACAAATCAAGAAAAAGAGCCGAACACCTCAAGTAAGAAGTCTAACAAATAACCCCACTGAGCCCCATCCATATGTGTGAGTCACTCAGGGGTCAGCAAGGAACAGGGGTGTACTGCCCATACTGACCGCCTGCCATTCCCCTGATGCCTGTCTGCCTGCTCCTGCTCTCACTTGGTCAGTTTTCTGAGAGAATCAGTCCTCAGCTCCAAGAACCTGCCTTAATTTACAAACAGCTGAGAAGCTGTGCTACCATCAGGAGTGGTGAAGATTGAACCCTACTGGCCACAACCTGAGTCCATTAACAGCTGGGAGCTCGCCCACCAACACCCTGCCCTCTCTTTCTCAGAGTGGATGACAGAGGCTTTTCCCCTTGGTAATCAGAGTCTTTCTCCTCCCCCAATTCTCCACCAAAACCTACTCTGACAATCCAGGTCAGGACTGACTTGAACTTTGATGGAGATCATGAGAAAATGTTTTCTCTTTAGATTCTACTCACCATGTAACTGATGGGATATTTTTACACACAGGAATTTTCAATTTGTTAAATGGCTATATGTTCATATTAGCTATTGTCCCTTGGCATTATTAGTGCTTGAATTCTCTGCATATATGCATTTGTCTGGTGGGAGAGGAACTGGCCTTAAAGACTATTGATGAACTCATGCTTTTGGTTGATGCTAACAGGTGTGACTTGAAAGTGAAAAGTATTAGTCACTCAACCATGTCCAGTTTTTTGTAACCTCGTGGACTGTAGCCCACTGGGTTCCTCTATCCATGGAATTCTCCAGGCAGGAATACTGGAGTGGGTAGCCAGTCCCTTCTCCAGGGGATCTTCTTGACCCAGGGATCTAACCTGGGTCTCCTGCTTTGGAGGAGGATTCTTTACCATCTGAGCCACCAGGGAAACCCAACAGGTGTGACTTAGAAGACCACATATTGGCTAAGTGCTGAGTTGACCTTGAGTAGAAAAAAACACACAAACCAGGAATCAGTCCTTGGAAAGTTCCTAGAAGCAATAAGTACTGAATCATATTTTAGAAAAAGATAATTGATTCTTTTGTTTAAAGGTAAAATTCCATAGACAGAGGAGCCTGGCAGGCTACAGTCCATGGGGTCACAAGGAGTCAAACAAGACTGAGCACATACACAACACACACAGCCTGCTACAATATGCAGGAGTTCAAGTCAAACACCATTAAGTAGAAATTGACTGGAAACAGATAAACAAGCCTTTCAATTTTAGTCTTAACAATACTTTCAAATACTTTTAAATTATTAGGTCTATTAGCATAGAACTGAATGAGCTATTAGTAGAAATGCATATGTTTCAAATTGGAAGACAAGAAAGATCTGAAATTGGTAATGTCTTCTTTTTGATAAAATACCCACTTTATGTTTTTGGAAGAGGAAGAAGAAGGCAATATTTTATTTAATGCAAATAATTTATTTGAAATGTAGCTAGCATTTTTTATGGAAGACACATTTGCAATGAGAAACAAAATAACATAATGTGCTAATTCAGAACAAGTAAAAGCAGATTTCTATCAAATCATCTTGTAATTTAATGAAAAAAATCCATATAGGTGAAAAATGGACAGGTCTTGAGATGGTATAAAATTCTTATTTCAAATAATAATATGCTGTGTAAATTATAAAAAGTAGATCCAGTCTCCCAGAAACACCCTAAGAGTCATACAGAAGAGGCAACACTGAATAATTGATATGCAATTCAGTTAGTTTTTAAATCAAATACCAGTGCTGGCCTCATGCTACAGTGCAAAACCCTCACCTCCTCCTTAAATTTCCCTATCAAGTGTGATCTACAATTTATTAGGGAAAATGTTCCAGTGACCATTCACTGCATTCAGAATAAAATCCAAAGGCCTTATAATGCTTTTCAAAAGTCTCTGCAAAGTAAGCCTTAGGTAAGTGTTCCCCTTAATGCCCCATAAATACTGGGAAGACTCAATGTTTCAATTAGAGGAGCTGGCTTCACATTCGAGAAACTGAATTGTGTGCCCACATCCAGGCCTTGATTTGGTGGATTTGGGCTGCTTAGACCGCTTCATCCTTGCTTTTCAATGCCTGTCTCTCAGAAGTTTCTACCTCATTCTTGGCCAAATTCAAACTCCCTTTGGTTTAAAGAAACTTTGCAGAATTTAGAAAAAAAAAATGTCTTTTCCTTTTATTCTTCTATAAGATTATTAGCTCCTCTGTTTGACCACTGATACATCCAGTGGAACTCCACATGCCATGGACTTTACCTTCTAAGGAAGAAAACACATAGTAAGCATTCACTCATTACCTGTTGCCTGTCTAACTCAACACTACTCAAGCCATGCTTTCTTCCTCAAAACTGACCTAGTCAGATCCCAATCTTCTTCAATCTAATTGTAAAAATAGTTCCCCAAACAGGTCACTATACCTCTAGCCCAACGCTTTCCATACTGTTATCATAAAGACCTCTTGAAAACAGAAACTGAAAAATGCCATGCTATTTTATTTATTTATTTTTTGGTCACATCTTGAGACATGTAGGATCTTAGTTCCCCAACCAGGGATCAAACTTCACCCACTGCAGTGGAAGCACAGAGGCTTAACCACTGGACCACCAGGGAAGCCCCCATGCTATTTTAAAAACTGCAGCCCCCTCTTTTCCCTCTCACTCACTCAGAGGTTGAATTCCACAGGCTTTATATGACAAACAAAGCCCTGGGATTTGTCCCTCCTCCTTCCCCAGTTAATGGTCTGAAACTTTCTTTTATATGCTTTATATCCCAGCAACACTGGAGCTTTGAATCTTATGCAAGTGACAGCTTCTAGAAGATCTACTGTAATTTAAAACTTGCATTAATACAAGTGTCCTCATGTGAATGAATATCAACTAGGAAGAACATTTTGGAGCAGTTATTTGAATATATTTTAACCATAATATTTTTCCTCTCATATTCTTTGGCCCAAAATGCCTTTATTATTATTTTACAGTATATTGTGTCTTAAAGTTACAGAAGAACACATGGTAGTGGATTTTTGGAGTTATTTGTAACTTTTTATTGCATTTAAATCTTGTTTCAAAGTTATGGATTTCCAGGCATTGTTTGAGATCTGAATTTAAACTTTAGCTCTAGCAGTCCTATTTAATAAGGATTTCCATTATATTATTATAGGGTAGGAGGAGATAATTTAAATTACAAGCAGTGAATGCTAAAATTACAAGATGAAAGTCACCCAAAAGCATTCATAGAAATTTGAATTCAGTTAAACAGCAGTGGTCAGGCATAGGACAGAAGATATTTCTTTTTGCTAGCAAAAGTGGCCACATGGCAGGAACAGAAACTGGTCTCTTCATATGTTGGTCATTTCATCATATTTTTCCTGAATGTCATTCAAAACTGTACCCTAAATTTACATTATTTGGATATTCCAAACTTGTATGGAAACCAGTTCAAGACACTATCATTCTTTACAAGCTTGAATATATCACCTTCTTTCTTTAACTCTCAGCAACTGCCTCTAAATCACTGATTTCATTTTCCTTTCCTGAAATCAAGTGTCAGTCCATGAACTTGCTCTTTGCTCTTTATTTCTACTCTTCCTTTAAAGAAGTTCATATAAATCTTCTCAATTACATACCATGATTTCTCATTCACTCCCACTGTATGCAGCATGTTTATATTCTTTAGAGATGTCACTTATGAAACTCTTGTTGTGTTTTATAAAATCTAAGACATTGTCTCACAAATGTAAGGATATGTGAGAATCATCAAGGGGAATAAAGTATGCAAACCGGCAATACTCTGATTCAATAGGTTTAGAGTAGGGTTTGGAAATTTTCATCTTCACAAACATGGCAGGAAATTCTCATGCTGGTCTCTGTGGTGTGCAAACCTCATTCACTGCTTTGCAGTACTTTTGTTACTGAATCCAAGTTCATGTGTCTGACACACAGTATCCAAATAAACCAAAATGTTGGAGTTTGGAACAGGGATGGTTTTATTGCAAGTGACAAGCAGGGAGAACTGGGTGGCTCATACTCAAGCGCAAACTCCTTGATGGTTTTAGGGGAAGAGTTCTTCTAGGCAAAATTTGGAAGTAGGGCTGCAGGGTGTGTGAGTTTCCACTGCTTGGTTGGCGGGAAGGTAACAGCGCAGTGTTCTAGGAGTCAAAATCATCAGCCTTCTGGGTCCAACCAGTCTTGGGTCTAATGCTTGTGTTCAGCCTGAAGTTACTATCCTCCACCTGGGTTCCAGTAGAATTCAGAGATGTGTATCAGATTGCTCTGTGTATCCCTTGAGGAGGAACCAGGACCCTGCCCCCATCCTGCACTACTGTTCCTTTGTGTTGTTGTTGTTAGTTGCACTATTGTTTCTTGGCTGCCTTTCCTCTATTTCTGCATTTCCTCACTCCTCTAATTAGTAACTATTTGAATATGCCCTTTGGAACTGAGGGAAGGTTGAAGAGACAGAGACATTGTGCATGTTCAATTGCTCATTTGTGTCTGACTCTTTGAGACCCTATTGACTGTAGGCCCCCCAAGGCTCCTGTGTCCTTGGGTTTTCCCAGCTGAGAGAATTGGAATGGGTTGCCATTTCTTCTCCAGGGGATCTTTCTGACCCAGGGATCGAACCTGTATCTCCTGCATTGGCAGGTGGGTTCTTTACTGCTGAGACATGAGGGAGGCCCTTAGAAGGTTGAAAACTTCCTACAAACAAGAAATGGGCACTTGGGAAGGGTTTTGTACCTGATAAGGCCCTATGGGGTCCTGCTTGGTTTCACTTTTTAGCAGTTTCACCTGGTTCTCCTTTATTCTTGGAATACTCTACATAAAACTTCCTCCCTGTTTGAGTGCTGTTCATTATCTTTAGATTTTTTGCACATTTATTCTCCATCCTGAAGTTTTTCTGAAGTTGAAAATGTCTTTCAAAATATTAATTTTGCTCCTTTGCCTGAGGATTATATCCATATTATTATTTGATGACTAACCACTGATATTTGGAAAGTGACTTGCTGAATATTTTTCTTATATTTTGCTTAACACTCTATTCTATAAAGAAATTGATCATATCCCAGTCTAATTTGCCTGATTTCAAAGAGAACTTGGGGAACTTCCCTGGTGGTCTAGGAGCTAAGACAGCACTCCCAGTGCAGGGGACCTGGGTTCAATCCCTAGTCAAGGAACTTGATCCCACATGCCTCAACTAACAGTTCACCTGCCAACACTAAAGATCCCATGTGCTGCAAGTAAGACCTGGTGCAGCCAAATAACTAAATAATTTTTTTAAATGATCTTAAGATATCTTCATCACCAGAAAAGTGGTATCTTTCAATTTACATATCACAGCTTTCCATTTTCCTGTATGGAAATCACATTGTTTTGCAACAACCATTTCTCTTCTTTAAATGTATATTAGTATGTACAGGCAATTTGGTGCCCTGCAATCCTGATGATTTTGCAGGCCGGTTGTAAATATGTGTCCTCAGAGTGTACAATGTCCTGCTTATGCCTCTGCCATTGAAAATTCTGTTTTTACTGAGCACCTTTAACACTATACTGAGAAAAGTAATCAAATTCTTTGTTTCCTTCTTAGTTTATTGGCTGAGTGGGGCAGAGAATAGGCAGAACATGAGATTGGGTTCTGGATCAATGTCACTGATCATACATCAGCTGACACAGATCTCAACCTTGCCTCCCTTTTCTCCTATAAAAGCTACTGAAATCTCAGCATATTGTGGGCAGTTGTCATGATTTGCATATTAACTCTTCCTTCGTGATTCTTCTTGTGATATCCTCCCAAATTTTTTTATTCTTTTTTGTTCCAGTGGTTGTTCATAATTCCAGTTGTACAAGAAGCATTTTTACACCCTTGCCCTCTGAATTATAAACCCGCCTTCTGATTTTATTTTGTTGTTACCTGACCTACCTTCACAACTCTGAGTATAACTGGAGAGGAGAGCTTTGAGAGACAGATACATCTGGCAGTGTATGAATTCCATTCTATGTTTATCATTCAGTTTTTACATACAGATGCTCCACAAGCCTGAGATCTATTTTATTTAAATCAGTGACATTTAACCCACCACTTATGTTGCCTCGAGTAATATCCACGTCTTGATGTAAATCCATCAAATCTCAAAAAATGTTTCACTGTGTGCATAGAGAATAGACTTTTTGTTGCCAAGAGAGTAGAGGGGAGGGAAGTATTGGGAGTTTGGGATAAGTAGATGCAAACTACTGTATATAAACAACAAGGTCCTACTGTATAGCATGGAAAACTATATTCAATATCCTGTGTTAAACCATATGGAAAAGAAAATGAAAAACTATATATATATATATATATATATATATATATGACTGAATCACTTTGCTACAGATTGCCAATTAATGCAACATTGAAAGTCAACTACACTTTAATAAACTTTTTAAAAAATATTTCACTGTCTTAGAGAAAATATATAGATATCTATGACTTTGTATATTTTCCTATAGTTGCAAATCCACTTGACAGTCAAATCAGACTTGCTTCTATACCTGAATAAGATTGCTTGCAAGAATTTTTTTAAATGTAAAACTCTTGGATTAAGTATTATGTGGTAGGTTTCACAATAAAAGTAAAAACCAAAAAGCTACAGAGCTTTTTACTAAAGTCGACAAGTATCAAGTGATCCTGATCCAAGTTCAAGGAAGCATCTTTGTTATCAAAGTAATTTAAGTAGGAATTTAAAGGGTGATACATTGCATTAAAATGTAAATGGTTTTTGCCTGTTCTGATTCTGTAACTTAAAAGTTATTAGACATGTATGGGCGTCCCAGATGATGCTAGCGGTACAGAACCTGCCTGCCAATGCAGGAGACATAAGAGACGCAGGTTTGATCCCTGGGTCAGGAAAGTCCCCTGGAGTAGGAAATAGAAACCCACTCCAGTATTCTTGCCTGGAAAATCCCATGGACAGAAGAGCCTGGCAGGCTACAGTCCATGTGGTCACAAAGAGTTGGACATAACCGAAGTGACCTAGCTCGCATGCACACAGATGTGTCTAAGCTTCGATTTTCTCTTCTTTGAAAGAAGAGAGTTGATTGATTGATCAATGGTTCTGATTTGGTTACCAACAAATCACTTAAATTATTCCCACTCCAATACTGATGCTTCCGTGTCCAGTAGTGCTGAATCAAATCTCAGAGAGAGAGTTTTGGTTGAAGTAGAAAAGAATAGCTTAATTATTTTGCCAGGCAAAGGGGGCCACAGTGGGCCAATGTCTTCAAAATTGTGTGTCCTCACTTGGAGAGGATAGTGAGAAGTTTTATAACAATTGTTCAAAGAGAGTGATCAGTTCATTGACAGTTTTCTGAAAGGTTGGTGGTGAGGTAAGCAGAAGTCAGCGTCATCAATCTTCAGGTCCAACTGGTCTGGGGTCTGCATGCTTGTGGGCAGCATGTCATTGTTAACTGTTAACTTCTCCACCTGGAGGGGATTTCAGTATCTGCAGACTAGCTCAAAGATATTGTTGTGTATATCCCTTGATGGTGAAATAGCACCTTGTCCCAAGGCTGCTCTTGACTGTTTGTTTCTCTCTGGTCTAGTATTCCCTCCTTTTCCTAGTTAACAATTCCTTGAATCTACTCATTAAAACTCAGGAAAGGTCACAGAGGCTGAATGCAGGCTGTTACTTGTAATCAAAGAAATGGAGGACACAGAAAGGCTTTGTGCCCAGGAGCCCTGCAGGGTCCTGCTGGGTATCAGTACTTTTGTTAAGAGTTGAATTATGTTCTTCCCAAAAGGTGTGCAAAGATCCTAACCCCAGGGCCTGAAAATGTGAACTTTGCTGGAAATAGAGTCATTGCAAATATAATTCCGCAAGATGAGGTCAACCTGGAGTAGGGTGGAGCCTAATCCAATATAACTAGTCAATATAAGAGGGGAAGAAGTGCCCCAGAGGATACCCATGGAGGGAAGAGGCCATGTGATGATGGAGACAGAGGCTGGAATTATGCTCCTGCAAACCAAAGACAGTCAACACAACCACCAGAAGCTGGTGGAAGAGGCATGCATGTATTTCCCCTACATGTTTCAGAGAGAGCATGGCTCTGCTGACATCATGATTCCAGATTTCTGGCCTCCACAGCTGTGAGATAACAAATTCCTACTATTTTAAACCACCCCATTTGTGGTGCTTTGTTATGGCTGCCCAAGGAAACTAAGAATCTTTAGGGATGAGACAAGAAAATCTGTTATTTTGAAAGTTACACCCGCCCTGGTGGTGATTCTGCTATGAGCAAGGTATAAGACCACTAGACAGATGATGTGTGAGTTTCTATCTAGATCTCATATTTTATGATTCAAGGATGCATGTATTGTAAACAGAAGGGGAAAAAACAAAAAGGTAGACTACATATTCATTGCTGAAATAAGGTTGAGAACTACTAGCACACAGTGACAATGCAAAACTTCTCCCTCCCGCTTATGACAATGACACCCTAAATGGTGCTGTTCTGTAAGCTGCTAGCCTAGAAGTACCAGGCACTTGAAGGTCAATTCAATTTTGTCTTGACAAACACATCTGTTTGAACTTACTTGCTCTCTGAGATATTATGCTGAATCAGTTTTCCTTCCGTAAGTGTTGGGGTACAGTTTGTGATAGATTTGCTTCCTAATGGGTGATATATCTTCTGTGCATGAACATCCAGTTCTTTTGCAATTGTCTGTGGTGATTGATCTGAAACTATCATTTCTTGGTCTGTGGCATCAACTGCAAACTTATCTTTCATATTGCCAACTCCAGACACTTCTCTCTCCTGGCTGGGTGTGCCCTTGAAACACAATAAAGTCGATGCATGACACTGCAGCAGCATCAGAGATATGCAAGATGCCTGGAGCTGACAGGCTGCCCTGAGTAATGGATGCAGCCTTCCAGAACACACCAGTGGGGCCTCCTTCCATAGATGCCCCAGACAATAATGACCCTTTACTCCACAATACGTCTTTTTTCATCACTCATGGAAACTATTCTTCTACCTTTTCCACTTTATCTTGTGTCTTCACATGGACTGCTGATGGGAATGCTGTAGGAAATGCAGTTCTTAGAAGGGAAAAAAATGCAGAGGAAGAAGAGAAACACTCTTCAGCACTTTTCTGTTCTATAGTATCTCACTGCATTGAAGAGGATTGAGAATATTAGTCAAAAGTAATCAGGCACTTGGGAAACAGAAAGAGAAGCAGTCTTGCGTAGCCCTGTTTAATAAGTGGTTTTCAGCACACAGGGGCTCCTGACTTCTGTCTCCATCATGTGTATGCATAATTGTGTTTGGGCTTATTATCCCCAAACTTGCATGATCTCTATTCACTCTAATAGGAATGCTAAAGTAGGAGAAATCCATCATGTTGTTATAATAACTGCACTTCCTCCATCCTCTGCCTCACAGGTGAAGAAGGTTGTTTATTTATTGACCATTGTAGCAAATACATTACTGTTTATCTCTTCTATCAGGATTGACAAGATTAATGCATGGGAAGTATTCATATATTCATCTGGCCAGTTTATGAATAGATGACCTCCAGAATATTATAAAGTTTCTAAGATTAGGACCCACAGGGACTTCCCTGGCTGTCCAGTGGTTAATACTATGCACTTCCACTGCAGGGGGTGCAGATTCAATCCCTGGTTAGGGAACTAAGATCCCACTTGCTTGGTAGAGCAGCCAAAATAAATAAATAAACTATTCTACTTAAGATTAGGATCTATGTCTAAACTTATGTTTGTACCCTTCATCTTTCATTGTTGTATCTGGCACATAATAGGAACTCAATCTATTTTTTTAATCAGAACTGCTTTATTATGAAATGAAGTGAAGTGAAGTGAAAGTTGCTTAGTCGTGTCCGAATCTTTGCAACCCCATGGACCATACAGTCCATAGAATTCTCCAGGCCAGAATACTGGAGTGGGTAGCCATTCTCTTCTCCAGGGGATCGTCCCAACCCAGGGATCCAACCCAGGTCTCTCACATTACAGGTGGATTCTTTACCAGCTGAGCCACAAGGGAAGCCCAAGAATACTGGAGTGGGTAGCCTTTCCCTTCTCCAGCAGATCTTCCCAACCCAGGGATTGAACTGAGGTCTCCTACATTGCAGGCAGATTCTTTACCAAGTGAGCTATGACAGAAGCCCATAGACATAGCCATTTTCATTTCTAACAATAAAGTGAAGGAGAAGCACAGAAAATCCTGTACCATGAGCATGCTCATTCCAAGTAGTTGAGAATCAAGTATCAGATGGGAATCGAGACATTAAATTCTTTCTTGGGATGCCTTATTGGAGGGGGAATTTATACATAGACTACAAACATTCTGGAGAACTGAGGCTAAGAATGAAGAAGGGCTCTAAATCACATATGTGCTTGAATTGAAAAAATGATTTTGGAGTATGCTGATATTTCTACTTAATGGACACAATTTAAAACAAATGTTCATTGGTATTATAGTATACTTGTTCATCTATATCAAGGCTCTTCATACTCAAAGGGTCAGTTATTGCAAGCCAAAGGAGGGTTTCATATGAATGTGAAAAATCACCAATGTGGTGCCTTAAATATAAAAAACTCAGCCCTTATTGAATGACAACAGGGTCAAGATATGGGAGTTAGCACTGTGGAATATTTTAAGACACTCAAAGATCAGATAGATTCAGCATTCATTTGACTAAGTACTTGCAAATGTTATGTAGAATAATTACTTAATCACAGAATATCTGCTTACAAAAGCAAAAAGCTATTAGGAGCAACATTAAGATGAATAATTATGATTTTTACCAGTGCTTTATGGGAGTATAATTTTTATACCATTAAATGTCAGTTCCCAAGTGATCAGCTTAATGACTTTGTTCACGTGTATACTTCTATGGAATCATCACTTATTCAAAAATATAGAATATTTCCACTACATCAAAAATATGTTTTGATTTAAACATGATGCTAAGCTGCAAATATTGGGAAGAAGAGGTGGGATTACATGCCCCCAAATTTAAGTTAATCAGAAAGCAGAATTCGGTTGACAAATATTTGTTTTACAGATAAAGTTCAGGTATGTTTCCAGTACACATCATGATGGTTTCCCATGTATCTCAAAGTTACTCAACTATATGCTCACTATAATCCATTAAAATCTTTTTAAATGTTTAAACCATAAATAGTATTTGCTGAAGGGATATTTCCCCATTGTTTCTATTTTTCTTTATCAGTCAGTCTCCCTCAAAGGTGCCTTCTCTGAAGGAATAGATAATTGTAGTTAAGAGGATGCTAGTGACACCTAGTGCTTATCCACTAAAAATGTCTGCATTTAGGAGAACATTTATTTTCTAACGGTTAGCTACTGTTAATAAAGTTCTTGTTTATATGCAGAAAACTGACAATAATAATCTCAGTGCTATTTCATGCTGTTAAGGACTAAATGGGTAACCTTCCAACCAAACCTCTTAATGTAATTAAAGCGAGCAGATTTGACATTAACACTTGTGCATTAAGAGCTAGCGTGGAGGATGAGAGGACCTCAGAATAAGGAGGCATATGCTTGAATCAGAATTTTATTATTCATAAGCAGGTAGAAATACTTCAAAGTTGTGGCAGATCAGCTTAATCTGTTTATTAGGAACTGGTAGGTGACACAGAGGGAGCAGAGATGGGACTTCTGACCACAGTGAAAAAAGACATAAAGAAATCTCCTTATGATTAATAAATTGGTTCTGAGATTTTCTATACCTTAGGTTAGATGATGAAATACAATGAGCCAAGTAGGCAAACAGAGCAAGGCTTGGACTGAAGAGTTGGTCACTGAAATTAGAGTCTCAGCATCCTCTCTCTCCCTCCAGTCTAGGAAGAAAATCTCAATTCTCAGTCCGTGCGTGTAGATCATTGAAACCAAAACATTTTCCCATCTCCCTATCATTCCTTATGCCACTGTCAGACTCCATCCTCACAATCTATCAAAATCTTGCTATTGTTTCATACAGTCTGTGTGAAAGTCATTCAGTGGTGTCCGATTCTTTGCAACTCAATCAACTATACAGTCCATGGAATTCTCCAGACCAGAATACTGGCATGGGTAGCCTTTCCCTTCTCCAGGGAATCTTCCCAACCCAGGGATCAAACCAGGGTCTTCTGCATTGCAAGTGGATTCTTTACCAGCTAAGCCACAAGGGAAGCCTGAGAATACTGGAGTGGGTAGCCTATCCCTTCTCCAGGGGATATTCCTGACCCAGGAATTGAACCCAAGGTCTTCTGCATTGCAGGTGGATTCTTTATCAGCTGAGCTGTTGGGGGTGAGTTCATAGTTAATCTTTGGTTGATAGTGATAGGGCAAAGGTGAACCTAGAGAAGGAAGGACTATTCTGAAGGTGAAGAAAGACACTGCTAATTTTTTTAAAAAACTACAATTTTTACCAAAGATAAATCATCAAACAATGAAAGGGTAGAGCTACTTTTGCTCTACTTAGAATTGTCATCATCATCAAATATTACTATTAAACCTCGAGAATGCTGGGGCTTCCCTGGTGGAAGGCACTGCGTGAGGCACTGAAATATTTTGCATATATGTTAATATATATAATGCATATAAATATATATATAGTGCTGTAATATATATATAGTGCTGACATATAATGTGTGTGAAAGTGTTATTTACTCAGTCATGTCTGACTGTGACCCCATGAACTGTACCCCACCAGGCTCCTCTGTCCATGGGATTCTCCAGGCAAGAATACTGGAGTGGGTAGCCATGCCCTTCTCCAGGAGATCTTCCCCAGTCAGGGCTTGAACCTGGGTCTCCTGCATTTCAGGCAGATTCTTTACCGTCTGACCACCAAGGAAGCCCATAATGTGTGTGCTGTGCTATATTCTGCTTAGTCGCTCAGTCATGTCTGACTCTTTATGAACCCAGGGACTGGAGCTTACCAGACTCCTCTGTCCATGGGGATTCTTCAGGCAAGAATACTGGAGTGGGTTGCCATGCCCTCCTCCATGGGATCTTCCCCACCCAGGGATTGAATCCAAGTCTCCCTCATAGCAGGGGGATTCTTTACTGTTTGACCCACTAGGGAAGCCCCAGAATAGTGGGGTGGGTAGCTATCCATTCTCCGGGGGATCTTCACAACCCAGGGCTTAAACCAGGATCTCCTGCATTGCAGGCAGATTCTTTACCAGCTGAGTTACCAGGGAAGCCCTATATATCATATATGCTAGATTCTAAATTCTGGAGATAAAGTTATATACAGTATAGATAAGCTTTCTCATGAAGCTTATACTCTAGTACAATTCATAGATAATAACTGTAACATAATGGAGATAATTTCAGAAAGAGATAAGAAGTGATAAGCGGGAAAATGAGATAATGTAGAATAGAGTGATGACAGAGGAATAAAGAAATAAATTTTGCTAAGTTATCCAGGAAACCTCTCAGAGGTGATTCATAAACGGAGAGTTGAAAGAGAAGGCATGTGAAGACATGGGAGAAAATCTGATAGCAGCAAATGCAAAGGTCTAGGCGTGGGAAGAATCTTGACTTATTGAAAGAGACACGAGTACCCCAATGTTCATCGCTGCATTGTTTACAATAGCCAGGACATGGAAGCAACCTAGATGTCCATCAACAGACGAATGGATAAGAAAGCTGTGGTACATATACACAATGGAATATTACTCAGCCATTAAAAAGAATTCATTTGAATCAGTTCTACTGAGGTGGATGAAACTGGAGCCTATTATCCAGAGTGAAGTAAGCCAGAAGGAAAAACAACAATACAGTATACTAATACATATATATGGAATTTAGAAAGATGGTAACGAGGACTCTGTATGGGAGACAGCAGAAGAAACGCAGATGTATAGAACAGTCTTTTGGACTCCATGGGAGAGAGCAAGGGTGGGATGATATGGGAGAACGGTACTGAAACATGTTAATCATCAATCGCCAGCCCAGGTTTGATGCTCAGGGCTGGTGCACTGAGATGACCCGGGGGAGGGAATCGGGAGGGAGGAGGAAGGGGGGTTCTGGAAAGGGAACACATGTATACCCATGGCAGACTCATGTCAATGTATGGCAAAACCAACATGATAATGTAAAGAAAATTAAAATAAATAAATAAAAATAAAAAATAAATTAAAATTAAAATTTAAAAAAAACAAAGAATGGAAAGAAGCCCAATGTGGCAGGAGCTGTATGTGGAGAAGATCAGGTCTGAGAGATAGACTAGAATGAGACTTTGCAGGTTATGGACTCAATCACAAGATCTTCAAGACCCAGATAATCGTGATGGTGTGATCATTCACCTAGAGCCAGATATCTTGGAATGTGAAGTCAAGTGGGCCTTAGGAAGCATCACTATGAACAAAGCTAGTGGGGGTGATGGAATTCCAGTTGAGCTATTTAAAATCCTGAAAAAAGATGCTGTGAAGGTGCTGCACTCAATATGTCAGCAAATTTGGAAAACTCAGCAATGGCCAGAGGACTGGAAAAGGTCAGTTTTCACCCCAATCCCAAAGAAAGGCAATGCCAAAGAATGCTGAAACTACTGCACAATTGCACTCACCTCACACGCTAGTAAAGTGGTGCTCAAAATTCTCCAAGCCAGGCTTCAGCAATACGTGAACCGTGAACTTCCAGATGTTCAAGCGGGTTTTAGAAAAGGTAGAGGAACCAGAGATGAAATTGCCAACATCTACTGGATCATCGAAAAAGCAAGAGAGTTCCAGAAAACCATCTATTACTGCTTTAATGACTATGCCAGAGCCTTTGCCTGTTTGGATCACAACAAATTGTGGAAAATTCTGAAAGAGATGGGAATACCAGACCATCTGACCTGTCTCTTGAGAAGCCTGTATGCAAGTCAGGAAGCAACAGTTAGAACTGGACGTGAAACAACAGACTGGTTCCAAACAGGAAAAGGAGTACGTCAAGGCTGTGTATTGTCACCCTGCTTATTTAACTTGTATGCAGAGTACATCATGAGAAATGCTGGGCTGGAGGAAGCACAAGCTGGAATCAAGATTGCTGGGAGAAATATCAATAACCTCAGATATGCAGATGACACCACCCTTATGGCAGAAAGTGAAGAGGAACTAAAAAGCCTCTTGATGAGAGTGAAAGAGGATAGTGAAAAAGTTGGCTTAAAGCTCAACATTCAGAAAACTAAGATCATGACATCTGGTCCCATCACTTCATGGCAAATAGATGGGGAAACAGTGGAAACAGTGTCAAACTTTATTTTTCTGGGCTCCAAAATTACTGCAGCCAGCCATAAAATTAAAAGGTGCTTACTCCTTGGAAGGAAGGTTATGACCAATATAGATAGCATATTGAAAAGCAGAGACATTACTTTGCCAACAAAGATCCAGCTAGTCAAGGCTATGGTTTTTCCAGTAGTTATGTATGGATGTGAGAGTTGGACTGTGAAGAAAG
Source organism: Antilocapra americana (assembly GCA_007570785.1). Classification (NCBI taxonomy): domain Eukaryota; kingdom Metazoa; phylum Chordata; class Mammalia; order Artiodactyla; family Antilocapridae; genus Antilocapra; species Antilocapra americana. The sequence goes on from ML662445.1 coordinate 27,219,407, forward strand.
CTGAGCGCCAAAGAATTGATGTTTTTGAACTGTGTTGTTGGAGAAGACTCTTGAGAGTCCCTTGGACTTCAAGAAGATCCAACCAGTCCATCCTATGGGAGATTGGTCTTGGGTGTTCATTGGAAGGACTGATGTTGAAACTGGCCAGTACTTTGGCCACCTCATGTGAAGAGTTGACTCATTGGAAAAGACCCTGATGCTGGGAAGGATTGGAGGCAGGAGGAGAAGGGGAAGACAGATGATGAGATGGCTGGATGGCATCACCAACTCTCTGGACATGGGTTTGCGTAGACTCCAGGAGTTGGTGATGGACAGGGAGGCCTGGCATGCTGCAATTCATGGGGTCGCAAAGTGTCGGACATGACTGCGTGACTGAAGTGATCTGATGGGCTCAATGGTTGTGTTCCCCCAAAATTAATATGTTAAGGCCTCAGCCCCCAGTGCAATAGTGTTTGGAGGTGGGGCCCTTGGGAGGTAATTGTGTTTACAATAGGAATGAGGGTGGGGCCCTCATGATGGAATTGGTGCTCTTACAAGAAGAGAAAAAGAGACAAAGTCTGTCTCTCCACTCCACACACCAAGGAAAGATCATGTCAGAACAGAGCAAGGAGTCAGCTGTCTATAAGACAGGAAGCATTTTCTCACCAGACACTGAATCTGTTGGCAACTTGATCTTGGACTTAGCTTGCAGAACGGTGAAAAATTAGGATCAATTGTTTAAGCCACCAGTCTATCATAGTTTAGGCTTCCCAGGTAGTGTTAGTGGTAAAGAACTGACCTGCCAATTCAGGAGACATGAGATGGGGATTCCATCCCAGGGTTGGGAAGATCCCCTGGTGGCAACCCACTGCAGTATTTTTGCCTGGAGAATCCCATGGGCAGAAGAGTCTGGTTGGCTACAATCCATATGGTCACAAAAAGTCAGGCACATCTGAAGCATCTTAGCATGCAAGCATACTATGATAGTTTATTATAGCAGTCTGAACAGACTAAGACACAAGTGAGGACATGGCATTTGGAATCTAAAGACAAAGGGAAAACAATTTGAAACTTTGAATTTTATGAATATACATTCATTCTATTTAAGGATTCTGTGACTGCTATGTACATAATAGATAAATTGCATAAATATTGGGAGTGAGATGACCTCATGTAATTTATAATCTACTTAGGGAGGAAAGACACATTCATAACAGAAGCTTAAATTCATAAAGAATGCAGCCTGCATTATGAACATACACTACTCCACAGCCTTGATACTAATAAACATCTCTCCCCATAGGAATATGTATTGCGTGTGCGGAATGCCTTTAAGAAGTGAGCCCTGGTAATTTAGTGGACTTGGAAAAGCTGTGTCGTGCTGTTCTCCTGTCTTTGGGGACTTCACACTATTACATTCCCTCTGGTCTCATACATCAAGTCACTTGAGGTGTCACCTTACATGATTTAAGGTTGCAAAAGATAAACCCACTCTGTCTCTGGGCTCCTTGTACTGGGTGTTTGAAGGGCAGGCCAATGATTGTTTATTTCCCTGAAAACCTCCACAGCTGGAGACATAATGAGAAATTCTTCTATCAACTTTGTTGAAAAGCTAACAAAAACTCCCATGCAACATCAAAACTGTGATATGAATTTTATGCTTTTTTTTTGTATGCCTCAAGTTTAACTTAAGGACACAAAGTCTAGTGTTTGTTTGGCTCTTGCTTTTGTTTTTACATAATATATCATTTTGCAATGATCTGGAGCACAACCATACCTTCCCCTCTTTCCACTTGGTTTAAATGCAGCATTTTAACAATTGCTGCTGCTTTCTAAACACACATACATGCAATTGTATACACACACACACAGTCACACTTATACAGTTTCAATAGTACCTCATCATCCTGTCATTTATTAGCCGATACTTCTTATTCTACTAATATGTGATCCCACTCTGGCATCGATGTTAAATTGTAAACTCCTATTTGAAATTCTAGATAGCAAGTGCTCTTTCCAATGAGCACTCTTTTGTTTATTGACTTTCCCAATATTGAGTGTCTAATATGTGACAGATATTTCACTTTGCATGGATGGAAAAATCTAATAAAACTTGGTCCCTGTCCTTACAGATGACACATTCTCATGGAGAAGTTTACCAGAACCGAGACAAAGGACAGCTCCTCACTTCCCTCCACATAGGAGATAGAGGAGTTCTTGTAGTGATGGTGGGTGATGGTGAAGGATGGTGGTGGTGGATGTTGCTGATGGAGAGTGATGGTGGAGTGTCTGATACTATTTAAGTAAGAATTTTGGGGAGATTTGGTCACATAATTTATCACATATTCCGACCATATTCATTCATTCTTTTGATACTTTGTATGTCCATTCACTCCAAAAATGTTTGTTCCAAGACTATGCTGGGTGAAAAATAAACAGGATGGTGAGCATCATGGAGACATATTCATGTGGTTTCCTCTGGCAGAATGCCTCCAAATCTCCTTAGCACACACCTCAAATGTCATTTCTTCTGCAAAGCATTTCTTGACCAACTCAAGAAGCCTATGTGGACCTCTAGAGTATGCTTTCATACTTTGTAAAGCACTTTCCATGGCCTACTTAGTAGGCTTTGTCATTGAGTTTCTCTGCGTACTATGTCTCCTTATGAGATTTTCAAACCATGAATATCTCTTTCCTTCCTCCCCCACACCTCAAAACCAAAGCATGTCTATGGTACATACTCAATACACATAGTGTTTATTAAGTGAGATGCAAGTCTTCCAATAGAAGTCAGTAGATACTTCAAAATATTCATTAAATAAATTTATACCACAAAAATAAAGATGTTCATGGCTTATTATTATTTCTCAGTTTCCAGAGAAGACAATTTTATCAGTGTAGTTTGAAAGACATCTGTGATAATCATATTTTAAATAGGTTCAAAGAGATAATCAGAACATTTCATTTGATTCAACAAATTATTGAGAACTTTCCCCTCCTACCAGCAATAATACTTAAAAGAGACTTTATTTCTAGGGAGAGGTTTATTTGCTTATGGCTCCAGAAAGACAGGACTTTGGTATTTATTCTCAGGCAATTGGAAAATTGATTTGACCCATTTAGGAGTTTAACAACGGATTCATAATAACTCTTCTTAAAGAGTACAAAAGAACAAGTACATCAATTGATCAATAGTACATTTAAGAAGAAAAAGAACTCAAGATCAAGGGAATTTAAAGAGACTACTGAAGACTTCCTATTCAGAGAATTAAATCATAGGATATAGCAAAGGGTACAAAATGAATACATTAGGAAGTGTTTCCTTAACTCTGGGAACCAATTTCAAGGAGGAGCCTCAAAACTTCTTCCTATTAGTGTCAAATCAAAATGAAAATCCAACATAAAATATATGGGTCATTGAAAACATTTAATTATATTCTGCAAACAGCCTCTGATGTCTGTTTATAGCAGTTCTGGATTCCCACATAGTACATGTGCTCAGCCTTCTCTTGGGGCTAACTAGATTCACAGATGGGAAGATAAACTCCAGGAAGACGTTGATGAAAAGGCTGGTGGGTGGAAAAGCTGAGTGACTGTTACACAGTTAAGTGCCACACAGGGAAAAAAATGACAAGCATGTCCCCTCTTTGGTTTGCTTCAGAAGAAACCCTAGCAATCTGGGAGAGATTCTTTTGCATCAGTCATTATCAGGACTTAGCTCTTATCAATACCCAGAAAATTCCAACTCTAACAGGTTCCGATTTTGTCCAGCTACATCTCCTATTTCCCTGCATTCAATGGGTAACTTTAGTTTTCCAGTATGGTAGTCTACCTGAATAAGAGCTCACGTAATTAAGGGGGAATTTTAGAAAATAAATGAATGAATTAGTTTCCTCCAGCACAGAAGAGTTGGGATAAAATGAGAGAAAAGAAAAAACAAACAGGTTAATTTTTCAAATCTTCGTAGAGACAAAATTACCTTTCTCACGTTCACTTGGCAATAGAAACAGCAGAAATATACAATTAAAGAGAAATCTTTGAAAATACACATAAATTCTTTACTAGAGTTGCAGATGCCTACTCTAAAAGAATTTAAGTTGTATGTGCAGTAACCAAAATAGTTGAAATAGGTATTTTAGAAATCTATGGAAATGTAATGATAATGGTTAAGCTTTAGAAATACAATACAGGAGAAAACTCCTCCTCTTACTTTTTTCCTCCTCTCCTTTAAAAGAAATTATTTAGACATGAATCCAGTTAAGTTATACTTGGTTAGAAACTTATTTTAGGAGATTTCTTTTCCTAAAGTTAATAAGACTATGATCACTAACCCAGACATAAGGACAATAGGATTATTAACTATGATGTTCACTAAGTAGAAAAAAAATTCTAAATGTAACTCCCTTGGAAAATGATTTCAACCTTCACACTCTTTCACCCATTATTGCCATTCATTCATTTATTCCCCAGTATTTGTTCCAAGCTCTTCTAGAGAAACATAGTCTGAGTATTCATTTTAGAAACAAAATTGTGTTCCTCCTCCCTGCTGAACACTTTCCAGTCGTTTCCCATTCCTCTTAGGATAGAAAAGACATGGTCCGTGACCCTTCACATGCCCTTAAGTTTATGCAGGATTGGGCTGCCTCCTACCTTCCTTGCCTTTGCCTATTCTTCTCTATACATTCCTATTATTGGTCTTTTAAATTTTTTTTTCTCTGATGGGCCATTCTCTTTCTTGCACCAGGGCCAGATGTATACTCTGTCATATAGTTTATTCTCTCTCCCACTTACTCTGTCTTTACTCTTCTAGTCCCTCCTTTATGGTCAACACAAATTTCATTTCCTTAGGGAAGTATTTCTGGACTCTCCAGTACAATTTCCTCTCATAGACTTCCACAGAACATTTCTCCTACATACAACTCAATAAAATTGTTTGATGACTCTCTTCCCAAACAGCTTGCAATCTGTCTTGTTCAGTTCTATGTATCTAGCACGTTTTCTGGAAAGGAAAGTGAATGAACGAATAAATGGTTTGAGAGAAACGATTGCTGGCTTGACTACAATTTCAAATCTACTTTTTTTTTTCTTCTGGCAGAATAGGAATTATCATCAAATAATAGCTCAACTCAGATTTAGTTATCAGATCAGCAGAAAGCAAGGCCTTGGAAAAAAGTAGCACGACAGATAAGTGGGTTTTCTATGGCAGAGCAGAAGATAAATGTTAGAAATATAAGACTATGCTGAAAGGGAACCAGGGAATAGTAGACGCTTGAATAAGAAAGTGAAGCAAAAGAGAACACTTAAAGTGGGAGGACAGAAATCAAGTTTATAGCATCTTCACAATATCTGGGGCTTTAGAGTCAAAAAGACCTAAAGCTGAATCCCAGTTCTGCCATTCACAAGCCAATTAATTAATCTATCTGCATCTCTATTTCTTTACTGTGATTTAGGGATGATAATACTTCTTGCATAAAATTAGTGTGAGGATTGCTTTTTTAATGGCAGGAAAATTCTTGGTGCCTAACAAGAGTTTGAATTGCTAGTTTCATTCTTCTTCTCTGACTCAAGCATTTTCCACTTACATTTATTTATCTTACATTCAGTTTATCAACCAGTAAATTTTGCAGGGTATAAATTTAATGTCAATTGTGTTTCCCACAATATGCAATTTTGTGTAGGTCCCATGGGGATACATAAGCCATACCATGTAATTCAAGAGAGTATTCTGTGCATCGTTGAACAATATTAAGAGTGCTGGAAATATAAACAGAGAAGGTGAGATGGCTAGAAGATTAGCAAAGGCAGGAAGATGCCAGCACTGTTCAGGCTACAGAATCAAAAAAAGAAAGTGACTCTCTGAAATGTAACTGCTGGGGCAGGAGAATGGGAGCTGGGGGTCCAGGTGAGTCTGCCAGTGAGGAAATTGTCACCACCCACCTGAGATGCCACTCAAAGCAAAGAAAAAGGGTGAAATATTCTGACTTGCTTCCTCCTCCATCTTTCCAACCCCCTTCCAATATCTCCCACTGGCCAAACCTAACCAAAGTCTCTGGGCAGTAACTTCCTGGGAAGTGTCATTTGTGGAGTCTGATCTCTGGGATTGAGAGCAGAGAGGGGAAAACAGGGAGTTCTAAGTGAAATCAGGAAAATGACTGGCATAAAGAACAAAAAAAAAGGAATCAAATGTCAGAAAGAGAAAAACTAATGTTGTATATTAACACATATATGTGAAATCTAGAAAACTGGTACAGATGAAGTTAGTTCCAAGGCAGGAATAGAGACATAGAAACAGAGAATGGACATGAGGATATAGGGGTGGAAAGGGAAGGGTTGGATAAATTGGGAGATTAGGCTTGACAAAAATACACTACCATGTGTAAAATAGATAGCTAGCAGGGACCCGCTGCATAGCACAGGGAGCTCAGCTTGATGCCCTGTGATGACACAGATGGGTGGGATCAGGGAATGGGATGGAGGTCAAGAGGGAGGGGATATGTGTATACAGGTAGCTGATTCACTTTGTTGTGCAGCAGAAACTAATACAACATTGTAAAGCAAGTATTAGTTCAGTTCAGTCACTCATTTATGTGCAACTCTTTCCCACCCCATGGACCGCAGCACTCCAGGCTTCCCTGTCCATCACCAAAACCCAGAGCATGCTCAGACTCATGTTCATACTCTAACAAAAAATAATTTTTTTAAAAAAACATGATTTACTAGAACTCTGTTACCTAAAAAGAACCATACTGTGATGGTAAAACCCCATCAGACTAATACAGAAAAAGATTACAGATAATAGTCACTTCATTTCATTTCATTTATTTTTTTTCTTTACATCATCATGTTGGTTTTGCCATACATTGACATGAATCTGCCGTGGGTATACATGTGTTCCCCTTCCAGAACCCCCCTTCCACCTTCCTCCTGATTCCATCTCTCTGAGTCATCCCGGTGCACCAGCCCTGAGCATCCTGTATGAAGCATCAAACCTGGGCTGGCGATTGATTTCACATATGGTAATATACATGTTTCGATGCCATTCTCCCATAATACCCCACCCTTGCCCTTTCCCATGGAGTCCAAAAGACTGTTCTATACATCTGTATCTCTTTTGCTGTCTCACATACAGGGTTATCGTTACCATCTTTCTAAATTCCCTATATATGCGTTAGTATATACTGTATTGTTGTTTTTCCTTCTGGCTTACTTCACTCTATATAATAGGCTCCAGCTTCGTCCACCTCAGTAGAACTGATTCAAATGTATTCTTTTTTTTTCCCTTTTATTGTTTTTGCCATACAATGCCATGATATCACCATGGGTTTACATATGCTCCCCCTCCAGAACCCCCCTCCCTCCACCCTCCCTCCTCCCTCCCCCTGGGAAATCTCGATGCACCAGCCCCGAGCATCAATCCTGGGCTGGCGATTGATTAGACATATGATAATTAACATGTTTCAATGCCATTCTCCCATATCATCCCACCCTTACCCTCATCCACCGAGTCCACGAGTCTATTCTATACATCTGCGTTCCTTTTGCTGTCTCGCATGTTGGGTTCTCGTTACCGTCTTTCTAAATTCCATATATATGTGTTAATATACTTTATTGTTGTTTTTGCTTCAGGCTTACTTCACTCTGGATAATGGGCTCCAGTTTCGTCCATCTGAGTAGAACTGATTCAAATGAATTTTTTTTTAATGCTGAGTAATATACCATTGTGTATATGTACCACAGCTTTCTTATCCATTCGTCAGTTGATGGGCATCTAGGTAGCGTCCATGTCCTGGCTATTGTAAACAATGCAGCGGTGAACATTGGGGTACACGTGGCTCTTTCAGTTCTGGTTTCCTCGGTGTATATGCCCAGCAGTGGGATTGCTGGGTCATATGGCAGGTCTATTTGCAGCTTTTTAAGGAACCTCCACACTGTTTTCCATAGTGGCTGTACTAGTTTGCATTCCCACCAACAGTGTAAGAGAGTTCCCTTTTCTCCACATCCTGTCCAGCATTTATTGCTTGTAGATTTTTGGATTACAGCCATTCTGACTGGTGTAAAGTGATACCTCATTGTGGTTTTGATTTGCATTTCTCTGATAATGAGTGATGTTGAGCATCTTTTCATGTGTTTGTTAGCCATTTTTATGTCTTCTTTGGAGAAATGTCTGTTAAGTTCTTTGGCCCACTTTTTGATTGGGTTGTTTATTTTTCTAGAATGGAGCTGCAGGAGTTGCTTGTATATTTTTGAGATTAATTGTTTGTCCGTTGCTTCATTTGCTATTATTTTCTCCCATTCTGAAGGCTGTCTTTTCACCTTGCTTATAGTTTCCTTTGTTGTGCAGAAGCTTTTAATTTTAATTAGGTCCCATTTGTTTATTCGTGCTTTTATTTCCAATATTCTGGGAGGTGGGTCATGTAGGATCCTGCTTTGGTTTATGTCGGAGAGGGTTTTGCCTATGTTATCCTCTAGGAGTTTTATAGTTTCTGGTCTTATGCTTAGATCTTTGATCCATTTTGAGTTTATCTTTGTGTATGGTGTTAGAAAGTGTTCTAGTTTCATTCTTTTACAAGTGGCTGTCCAGTTTTCCCAGCACCACTTGTTAAAGAGGTTGTCTTTTCTCCATTGTATATTCTTGCCTCCTTTGTCAAAGATAAGGTGTCCATAGATGCGTGGATTGATCTCTGGGCTTTCTATTCTGTTCCATTGATCTATATTTCTGTCTTTGTGCCAGTACCATACTGTCTTAATGACTGTGGATTTGTATTATAGCCTAAAGTCAGGTAGGTTGATTCCACCAGTTCCATTCTTCTTTCTCAAGATTGCTTTGGCTATACGAGGTTTTTTGTATTTCCATACAAATTGAGAAATTATTTGTTCTAATTCTTTGAAGAAGACCTCTGGTAGCTTGATAGGAATTGCATTGAATCTATAGATTGCTTTAGGTAGTATACTCATTTTCACTATATTGATTCTTCCAATCCATGAGCACGGTACATTTCTCCATCTGTTTGTGTCCTCCTTGATTTCTTTCATCAGTGTTCTCTAGTTTTCTATATACAAGTCTTTTGATTCTTTAGGTAGAAATACTCCTAAGTATTTTATTCTTTTTGTTTCGATGGTGAACGGAATTGTTTCCTTAATTTCTCTTTCTGATTTCTCACTGTTAGTGTATAGGAATGCCAGGGATTTCTGTGTGTTGATTTTGTATCCTGAAACTTTGCTATATTCACTGATTAGCTCTAGTAATTTTCTCGTAGAGTCTTTAGGGTTTTCAATATAGAGAATCATGTCATCTGCAAACAGAGAGAGTTTTACTTCTTCTTTTCCAATCTGTATTCCTTTGATTTCTTTATCTGCTCTGATTGCTGTGGCCAAAACTTCCAAAACTATGTTGAATAGTAGTGGTGAGAGTGGGCACCCTTGTCTTGTCCCTGATTTCAGGGGGAATGCTTCCAGTTTTTCACCATTGAGGATAATGTTTGCTGTGGGTTTGTCATATATAGCTTTTATTATGTTGAGGTATGTTCCTTCTATTCCTGCTTTTTGGAGGGTTTTTATCATAAATGGATGTTGAATTTTGTCAAAGGCTTTCTCTGCATCTATTGAGATAATCATGTGATTTTTATTTTTCAATTTGTTAATGTGGTGTATTACATTGATTGATTTGCAAATATTGAAGAATCCTTGCATCCCTGGGATAAAGCCTACTTGATCATGATGTATGATTTTTTTTAATGTGTTGTTGGATTCTATTTGCTAGAATTTTGTTAAGGATTTTTGCATCTAAGTTCATCAGTGATATTGGCCTGTAGTTTTCTTTTTTTTGTGGCATCTTTGTCGGGTTTTGGAATTAGGGTGATGGTGGCCTCATAGAATGAGTTTGGAAGTTTACCTTCCTCTGCAATTTTCTGGAAGAGTTTGAGTAGAATAGGTGTTAGCTCTTCTCTAAATTTTTGGTAGAATTCAGCTGTGAAGCCATCTGGTCCTGGGCTTTTGTTTTTTGGAAGATTTCTGATTACAGTTTCAATTTCCGTGCTTGTGATGGGTCTATTAATATTATCTATCTCTTCCTGGTTTAGTCTTGGAAAGTTGCACTTTTCTAGGAATTTGTCCATTTCATCCAAGTTGTCCAGTTTATTTGCATATAGTTGCTGATAATAGTCTCTTATGATCCTTTGTATTTCTGTGTTTTCTGTTGTGATCTCTCCGTTTTCATTTCTAATTCTATTGATTTGGTTCTTCTCCCTTTGTTTCTTGATGAGTCTGGCTAATGGTTTGTCAATTTTATTTATCTTCTCAAAGAACCAGCTTTTGGCTTGGTTGATTTTTGCTATGGTCTCTTTTGTTTCCTTTGCATTTATTTCTGCCCTGATCTTTAAGATTTCTTTCCTTCTACTAGACCTGGGCTTCTGCATCTCTTCCCTTTCTAGTTGCTTTAGGTGTAAAGTAAGGTTATTTATTTGATTTTTTTCTTGTTTCCTGAGGTGAGCTTGTATTGCTATGAACTTTCCCCTTAGCACTGCTTTCACAGTGTCCCATAGGTTTTGGGCTGTTGTGTATTCATTTTCATTCGTTTCCATGCATAACTGAATTTCATTTTTGATTTCTTCTGTGATTTGTTGGTTATTCAGCAGTGTGTTTTGAGCCTCCATATGTTGGAAGTTTTGAAAGGTTTTCTCCTGTAGTTGATATCTAATCTCACTGCATTGTGGTCAGAAAAGATGCTTGGGATGATTTCAATATTTTTGAATTTATCAAGGTTAGATCAAATGTATTCTTTTTAATGGCTGAGTAATATTCCATTGTGTATATGTACATTTCACTCTTTGTGCTCTACAAAGCATTTTCAAAGGGTAATATGGTGTAATGGAAAGAAAACAAGTTTGGAAGAGGGTAGCTTTGGTGTATAAACAATTCAAATATGAAGGAGATATAAACAGAGAACAAGTCATTCACACACTTCTTTCTGCTCCTCCCTCCAAAAAAATAACCACTGTCACTAAATTAATGAAAATCTTCTACAAATTGTTGATGTATATGCCAAATAGAAATGTTTACCCAGATATAGACACCTTCTTAAAAAACAAAATGATGAATATATTGTTATGAGACTTTTTTCCACTTTAAAAAGTAATTGTCATTTTTCCATAACACATATATATAATGTTATCTTACTACTTTTAGTAGCATAATATCCACCGTATGCTCAGATCGTATTCCATATTGGGAGCCATTTGCAGTGTTTTGAATTGTTTTCTACTAAAAATCATCTTGGGAATAATAAATTGGTACAAATACCTGCAGGATAAAATGGAACTGCTGGGTCAGGGGTAAGATGTTATGCATTTAAATCCAGAATTATATAGGCAATCCGGAATTTTTTTGTATTTAAATCCTCAATAACAGTGAATGGAGAACATTTCTCCCATACCTTTGACAACAGTGTTGCAGTTTTCATTTTTGACTACATGAAACACACACACACACAAATGCACAAAATAATTTCTGTAGGTCTCTAATTATTGGTTATGTTTATTTGCACATCTTTAATTATTGGTTAGGTTTATCATCTAAGAGTAATTTAGTACTTTTGCTTTTTCTGTGAAATGCTAGCAACTCATATTCTATGCCAATGTTTCTTTTAGGTGACATTTTAATCTGCTCACTGTTTTGCAAAATATAATAAACTTTATCCTAAATTGTCAGGTGTTATGACCTCTTCCTAATTTGTCTTTAGTCTTTTGGATTTTTGGTTGTTTGCCATGCAGAAATTTGCCACTTACAAATGGTTGTCTTGAGCAAGTTTAATTTGCCTCAAATTTATTTATTCATTTGAAAAAGAGGAATAGTAATATGTTCCTTGTTTATTTTGAGATCTCTGAGATTATGTATTTAATTTTGTTTTTTTTTTTTTGCCTAAAACAGTAACAGCTACTTTTATTGTTATGTTCTTTCAAGTTACATCATCTCATTTGAAATATGTAACAACTTTTTGAATTGAGTCTGGCAGATTTTAATATTTTTGTTTTACAGATATGAAGCTAAGGCTGAGGAAGTTTTCCTGAATTCAGTACAGAAACTATAAAGATTTAGAGTCAGTTCTTGGTCTATGATAACAAATATAAACACATTTATCACTTTGCAATTCTGTTTTCTAGTGGTTGTACATTTAGGCCAAAAGGACAGATCCTCTACTGTTTATGAAAAGAAAATGTTCTAGCGTTTCTAAAAGCTCTAGGACTCTCTTCATAAGTGATTGAAATTAAAGAAAAATAGACTTTGTGGGGCCCTCTTCAAATTTGTTTCAAATGTATATACTAACTAAGAGACAAAGACATATCTTTGTGGCTGTGAGTGTGTTGAAGATGGAGGAAATGGCTAGGAACTCTTTCTAAATACATCTTATAGCACTGTCTTCCACTCAACTTTTGCTACTTCTTCAAGCAAAAGCAAGTCTGCATAAAAACAAGACAATTTTCTACTGAGCACAAATCTATTCAATCAAACTTTATACACACATATAACTCTAAGAAACAGGATATTTTAATACAAAGGGAAAAAGTTATTTTCCAAAAATATCATGTTGGAAAGTGCAATTGTACTTTCATAGTTTTTCATCTGCGATTCTGGGAAAGTTACCTACGACATGAAAGAAAATTTAACGATGAAAGTTGATCACAGAGAAAAAACTAATGTATAAATAAGAAGGGAAATGCCCAGCATATAGGTCAGATGAAAGTTTAAATATTTCAAATATCCTAGGGATACATCAGTTGCTCAAACAAAACAGAAATGCTTCCAGACATACACTCTTAGAAAGATTGTTGTTGTTCAGTCGCTAAGTCATGTCCAACTTTTTGCGACTCCATGGACTGCAGCATGCCAGACTTCCCTGTACTTCACTGTTTCCTAGAGTTTATTCAAATTCATGTCCATTGAGTCAGTGATGGTATCTAACCATCTCATCCCCTGCCCCTCCCTTCTCCTTTTGCCTTCAATCTTTGCCAGCATCAGGGTCTTTTCCAATGATTTGGCTCTTTGCATCAGGTAGCCAAAGTATTGGAGCTTCAGCTTCAGCATCAGTCCTTCCAATGATTATTCAAGGATGATTTCCTTTAGGACTGATTGGTTTGATCTCCTTGCAGTCTAAGGGACTCTTAAGAATTTCTCCAGCACCATAATTCAAAAGTATCAATTCTTTGGGGCTCAGCCTTCTTTATGGTCCAGCTCTCACATCTGTACATGACTACTGGGAAAACCATAGCTTTGAGTGTACAGAAATTTGTCAGTGAAGTGATGTCTCTGCTTTTAAATATGCTGTCTAGGTTTGTCATAGCTTTTCTTCCAAGAAGCAAGTGTTTTTCAATTTCACGGCTGCAGTCACTGTCCACAGTGATTTTGGAGCCCAAGAAAATAAAATATGTTACTGTTTCCACTTTCCCCCCTTCTATTTGTCATGAAATGGTGGGACTGGATGCCATGATCTTTGTCTTTGAATGCTGAGTTTTAAGCCAAAGACATTATTGAAAGATTTCTACAGATGTGAAGCATTTTAGTTTTAGAGGCAAAAATGGGAGTCTAAATCAGATGAGACTAACAGCAAGTTCATCAGTTCTGAAAGCTCACACAGACATTAAAGATTTTTCACATAATTTTAGAAGGAGGTCAGCCCTGTAGCTCAGTGCTGGAAAGAGGTACAGCTGTCTAAGAATTTGGGAGGTAGAACAATATATGGTTTAAAAAAGAGCTGTCATGGCCAAGGTGCTAATATCATTCTCAGTTTATCTTTGCTGATACTACTACATCTCCATAGTGGTCCATTGACCTGGAAGACCATCCTGCTTGGTAGACTTTAAAATTCAAAATGTTATTAAATTTGCAAGAGCCAAAACATGGAAACAACCTAAGTGTCCATCAACAAATTAAAGGATAAAGAAGATGTGGTATATACCCATATAGTATAATATTACTCAGACATAAAAAAAGAATGAAATAATGCCATTTGCAGCAACATGGATGGACCTAGAGATGGTCATACTAAGTGAAGTGAGTCAGACAGAGAAAGACAAAGCTACTTATATGTGGAATCTGAAAAAAAAAGACAGAAAACAAAGCTATAATTACCAAAGAGGGTAGGGGATAGTGTGGGGATGGATAAATTAGAAGTTTGGGATTAATAGATACACTTTACTATATATAAAGGGCTTCATTGGTGGCTCAGATGGTAAAGAATCCACCTGCAATGCATGAGACCTGGGTTCTATCCCTGGGAAGATCCTTTGGAGGAGGGCATGGCAACCCACTCCAGTATTTTTGCCTGGAGACCCCCCCTTGGAGGCTTAGAGTCCATGGGGTTGCAAAGAGTCAGACACAACTGGGCCATCACACAGCGCTATATATATATATATATATACATATATATATATATATAATAGATTTTATTTATTTTTGTTTGTGTTTTATTGTTTTTCTTTTTTTTTATTGTAACAAATTCAAGAAAGACTTTTTTCTTTACAATATTCTGTTGGTTTTGCCATACATTGACATGAATCCACCATGGGTGTATATGTGTGCCATTTCTAGAACCCCCCTCCCAACCCCCTCCCGATTCCATCCCTCTGGGTCATCCTGGTGCACCAGCCCTGAGCACTCTGTCTCATGCATCAAACCTGGGCTGGCAATTGATTTCACATATGATAATTTACATGTTTCAATGCCATTCTCCCATATCATCCCACCCTCGCCCTTTCCCATAGAGTCCAAAAGACTGTTCTATACATCTGTGTCTCTTTTGCTGTCTCACATATGGGGTTCTCATTATCATCTTTCTAAATTCCATATATATGTGTTAGTATACTGTATTGTTGTTTTTCCTTCTGGCTTACTTCACTCTATATAATAGGCTCCAATTTCATCCACCTCAGTAGAACTGATTCAAATGTATTCTTTTTAATGGCTGAGTAATATTCCATTGTGTATATGTACCACAGCTTCTTTATCTGTTTGTCTCCTGATGGACATCTAGGTTGCTTCCATGTCCTGACTATTGTAAACAATGTGGCGATGAACATTGGGGTACACATGTCTCTTTCAATTCTGCTTTCCTCGGTGTATATGCCCAGCAGTGGGATTGCTGGGTCATATGGCAGTTCTATTTCTAAGTTTTTAAGGAATCTCCACACTGTTCTCCATAGTGGCTTTACTAATTTGCATTCCCACCAAGAGTGTTATAGTGTTCCCTTTGCTCCATATTCTCTCCAGCATTTACTGCTTGTAGACTTTTGGATGGCAGCTATTCTGACTGGTGTGAAATGGTACCTCATTGTGGTTTTAATTTGCATTTCTCTGATAATGAGTGATGTTGAGCATCTTTTCACGTGTTTGTTAGCCATTTTATGTCTTCTTTGGAGAAATGTCTGTTTAGTTCTTTGGCCCACTTTTTGATTGGGTCATTTATTTTTCTGGAATTGAGCTGCAGGAGTTGCTTGTATATTTTTGAGATTAATTGTTTGTCCATTGCTTCATTTGCTATTATTTACTCCCATTCTGAAGGCTGCCTTTTCACCTTGCTTTTAGTTTCCTTTATTGTGCAGAAGCTTTTAATTTCATATAGGTCCCATTTGTTTATTTTTGCTTTTATTTCCAATATGCTGGAAGGCGGTTCATAGAGGATCCTGCTTTGGTTTATGTTGGAGAGTGTTTTGCCTATATTTTCCTCTAGGAGTTTTATAGTTTCTGGTCTTACATTTAGATCTTTAATCTAAAATAGATTTTAAAAACAAGTATCCATTGTATAGCACAGGGAACTATACTCAGTATCTCATGTATATATATTTGCTGTATACCTGAAACTAACACTGTGTTGTAAATTAACTATACCTCAATTTTTTTTAATGTTTAAAAATTTGGAACTTTTTTGGAAATAGATTGTCCCACTATTTTTTTCTTTTTCTTTTTTTTTTTTTTTTTGGCCATGGCCTTGCATGTGGAATCCTTCCCTGACCATGGATTGAAACTGTGCCCCACCCCTCCCCAGCATTGGAAGTGTGAGTCCTAACAACTGGAGCACCAGGAAAGTTTCAGAAGTAGATTTTAAACATCTTGAGGTCTTTTAGTCAAGGAATGTGTTAATATATTTTTAAAATACATTTCTTTGGCCAAGCTTCAGGTTGAATTTGCCGAGAGGCAGGAATATCTGTAAGACAGAGTAAAGTGAGGTGTTTCAACATTGACCTGGTCTTAGGAGATGTTGAACTAGTTGTATTCTATGGACACAAGTCCCCAGCGCTTCCCCTTCCACATTATTACCATCCTTCTAGGTAACCACGGGCCTTCTGGCTCTGAGGGATCGTTAGTGTCCTGAGCTGCTGAAAGGAGAGTTATTCTCATATTAAATTTGAAGGCAAAGTCTCTGGGCATGGATGGGACCCACTCTTACTGGATGGCAAGCCGTCAAATATTGGTGGGAGGTAGGTCCTTCTTTGATACTGATGGGAACTATGTTTGACTTGCCAGTTTGATATAAGCAATGCAGCAAGCTGCCTGGACTGGAAATATGATGATTTGTGGGTGATTTCTTGGCTTCCATATGGCTTTCAGAAATTGTTCACAAATATGACTCTTCAGCTGGAGATGAGAAAGGTCCCTGAAGCTGACACCCCTTCTGTCAGTGTATCACTCAGGTCTGAGTCACTAGTCTTGGTCCCACTGATGTCTGCTCAGAGCATCTTCTTCTGTATTCTTCCTTCCTCTCCCAGAATCATCATCTAGACAATTGTCAAGATAGCCAAGATCTTCAGCTATTCTTCAAGATCTAAACTTTGTATCCTGACCTCAGTACTGGATCCAAAAGATGATAATTTGATTGTTTGATTTTTTAAAAAGATTCCGCCCATGTTCTTTTCCCTAAGACAGTAGTTAGAGGACATGGAATTTATGGGATAGAATAGGGCCAGAAACATCACAAGAAACAGAAAAATTCAAGGACTGAAAAACAATGGCTAATATATAAAAATATTATCCTGCCCATTTTCAGAATTTGGTAGTGTTTTTGAAATTAAAACTTAGAGGAAATGGGAGACTACAGCCCCTCCCAGTTTAGCATTGAGCTTCTAACAGATTCTACTTCAAAGGTAGCATGTACTAATAGTCTTGCTTCAAACCTATAAGCATCCTCCAGTGGACATTATGTCAGGGAGAGTTGGATGGAATGAGTTTTGTCATGTGGTTCTTGTTACAATAAAGCAGTCAGAGAAGAGAAAATTCTGTACTCTGGATGAATTGTGCTTTAGAAATGAAAAAGGAAGGTTCTCCATAATAGGCATTTCCACCGGAGAGCAATCACAATGCCCGGTTGGTTTTCATGCTTTTGATAGTTCTTAACTGTGTCTGACTCTCCTGATGAGTTCCTGTCTCAAGCTCACAAGTTAGTATTAACTCGGGCTGCAAGGAGGCAGATTCCTCTTGTTGAGAGAGTTATTTTGATCTGTACACTTTATCATTAAAACGTTTTCTGAAAGCCTATCTTGCAGCATTTTCCAAATCATGTTCCATGGAATCCTGGTATCCAGTGAGATGTAAAAAGGTTTTGCACAGATAAAAGCAATCTGTAGTCAAAGTACTCAGTGATATTCTGCAAGCTTTACCCCTTATCATAAAGATTCAGAATTCAATTAACATATAAAAGGCTCAGAGAAAACCTACATGAAAGAAATCTGCCTAACTTTGATAAACCCAGTATTTTCCAAACTTGGCAAATATAATCTTGGTTTTATTCATCTAGTATCAATGGGTATTACATGATCCACATTTTGAAAAAGGCTGCTCTATACAGATGACATAATTTACTCAGATATTTGATTCCACACATCCCTTAATAAATAAAGAAGGAATTTACTCCCCTTTAGGACAAAAACCATACCATTTTCAGAAGCATGAAAACTTTTTCTTAGTTGAGGAAACTTTTTTACATACTTAATTCATAATTTCAATGTTCTTTGAACAAACTGAAGTTGGAAGACTGTGGCCCAGCTAAAATCCTGTTGTGTGAACACAGCTGTCATTAAGTAAGTCATCAACTTTCTTTAAGGTGAGACACTCAGATAATAGATGCAAGAAAGTCAGCAGCAGAGAAGTCACATAGAAATGGGTTGCATGGTACTCTGTGCTCAGAGCAAGACTGTGAGGGGCTGGCCCATGAAGCCCAGGGGCAAGTCAAGCCAATGGACATATCAATCAGGCCATCAGGAGCCAGGGAAATTCAATGGCTAGAAAGCAAGTTAACACATTAAATCAATTTTCCAGAATCCTGGCAGAGAACAAATACTAGAACATTAGACACAGGGAGGGGGAAAGACAGACAGAAAAAAAGGGTTCAGGAAATAGACAAGCAAACTGAAGAGGGGACACGAAGTACTTACAAACATTGGAAGACTGGATTGACATGTATACACTATTGATACTATGGATAAAATAAATGGGCTTCCCTGGTGGCTCAGATCATGGCATCTGGTCCTATCAATTCATGGAAAATAGATGGGGAAACAGTGGAAACAGTGACAGACTTTATTTTTCTGGGCTCCAGATGATGGCTGCAGCCATGAACTTAAAAGACACTTGCTCCTTGGAAAAAAGTTATGACCAACCTAGACAGCATATTAAAAAGCAGAGACATCACTTTGCCAACAAAAGTCCATCTTCAAAGCTATGGTTTTTCCAGTAGTCATATATGGATGTGAGAGCTGGACTATAAAGAAAGCTGAGCACTGAAGAATTGGTGCTTTTGAACTGTGGTGTTGGAGAAGACTCTTGAGAGTCCCTTGGACTGCAAGGAGATCCAACCAGTCCATCCTAAAGGAGATCAGTCCTGGGTGTTCATTGGAAGGACTGATGTTGAAGCTGAAACTCCAATACTTTGGGCACCTGATGTGAAGAGCTGACTCGTTTGAGAAGACCCTGATGCTGGGAAAGATTGAAGGCAGGAGGAGAAGGGATGACAAAGGATGAGATGATTGGATGGCATCACCGACTCAATGGGCATGAGTTTGAGTAAACTCCAAGAGTTGGTGATGGACAGGGAGGCCTGGTGTGCTGCAGTCCATGGGGTCACAAAGAGTCGGACACAATTGAGTGACTGAACTGAACTGAACTCACTCCACTATTCTTGCCTGTAGAATTCACGGACAGAGGAGCTTGGTGGGCAGCAATCCACGGGATCGCAAAGAGCCAGACACAACTAAGTGACTAACACACACATGCACATAAAATAGGTAACCAATGAGCACCTACTACACAGCACAGGAAAATGTACTCAGTGCTCTGTGGTGACCTAAACGGGAAGGAAATCAAAAAAGGGGGGTGTATGTAAACATACAGCTGATTCACTTTGATGTACAGTAGAAACTAACACAACCCTGTAAAGCAACTATCCTCCAATAAAAATTTAAAAACACAAACAACCCTGAAATAACATCTGCTATAATAAATACCTTACTAAAGAAAACATTTCTGATGGGACAAATGACAGGAAGAGTGATTCTCAAGTCTAAGGGCTATAACCAGTTAGTGGTTCATCTGAGCCAAGAAGGAAAAAGAAATGACAATTAGGACCACAAAGATATGGGAAGGCAGAAATTATCTGGATGTTCAAGTGAGTTTGGAGGAAGAAGGACTTGACCACTTTTCATGATTGAGTTGTCAGTTTTGTAGACATCTTTTCAGATAGTTTATGATAATTCCATTTTGAGCTCTTTTTAATTTACAAAGTAATAATCAGTTATATAGTAGAAACACCATATTGATGCCCAAGCAACACCCAGCATGTGTCCTTTGAAAGAGATGAAAAATTAAGCATGAACACATTAATAAATACCAAATGCCAATCAATGGATGAATAGTCCAGTAAATATGAAGATCCAGCTTTTGAGCTGACATTACTATGCACAAGAATTAAACATAAAATATGAAGAATTTATCATATGTTTATAAATGCAGTATAATTGGTTTCAGTGAGTTGAGTAATGCTTTCTTGGTTTTTTTAATTTTATTTCTATTTTAGAAAAGTTTATTCTTACTTTAAGAAACCCTTTGATTCTAACCCATGGATGAGTATCAACACAAATTAAGAAAATTTGAAATGGACTTCCCTGGGTCAGTGGTTAAGACTCTGAGCTCCCAAGGCAGGGAGCTCTGGTTGGACAACTAAAATCCCACATGCAGCACATGGTATGGCCAGTTAAAAAAATAATGAAATAAAACTGAATTTAAAAAAAGAAAGCATGGTACTCACTATGTTACTCTTTTTAAGCAGTTTTAAAGCTACAGATGGCATGTCATTTTGGTGACTTTGTGTTAGCCCAAGCAGATATATTGAATAGTATTTGGCAGAAGTTCATGCTAAGGTATCTCCTGATTAATAACTTTATTGATGATCTGATCAAAAAGTTTACAGTATGTTAATTCTATTACTGAAGAGCTTGTGTTAGGTGAGTGTCTAAGATTTTGAAATTAAGCCCAATATGATTTTTTTTAAATGATGTATCACATTTGCCAAAATACAATGAAATTCAACAAAAACATGTGCAGGTTAATTTAGGAGAGAAAAGAATCTGAAAAGAAATATGGAGTGTGGAAATAGTAATTGATTGTATATATAGAAAAATGACCCCTGCCAGTATACTACAGATATAGTAATTAACTTATGAAGGTAATTTCAGAGTATCTCATAAGGGCTCTCAGAACTTGTTATGAGCAGACTTTGAAGAGAGTGTGTTCGCACATATGGATCCATGTGAAAGTGACAACCTTAAGGGGTGGAGACTGAGGACAACCTGAGAGTCTTGATTGGCACATCAGTCGATGTCTACGGACGATGTATCTGTCAGAATTTGGTCAGGAAGACAGAGACCGCATGGTGCAACCCAGGCATAAAGGTTTTTAGATGAAGGAAATGTGGGTTTAAATGACTATTGAAAGAGCAGGGAGAGGAAGATCAGGGAAGCCACTCTGGTGATCCCAGCCTGGAGCACTGAGGCCTGGGATCCTCCACACCAAGAAGGCAGATGTAAGGAGCCTCTAGTCCAAACACCCCTTTGCTTGCAGCTGCCTTCAGAGATTAACCACCATTCTTTTACTTCCACCTTTCAAAATTTACCAGAGAATTCACTGCTAAACTCTTCCAGCTTCATATAATGAATGGGATTCTTGGGAAGATATGTCTTGATCTCAAAAAAGCTGCTGGTGGGGCTTCCCTGGTGGCTCAATGGTAAAGAATCTGCCTGCCAATGCAGGAGACATGGGTTCAATCCCTGAGCCAGGAAGATCCCACATGTCGCAGAGTCACTAAGTTCCTGCACCACAACTAAGGAGCCCGTACTCTAGACCTCATGAACTGCAACAACTGAAGCCCAAGTGCCACAGAGCCTGTGCTCTGCAACAAGAGAAGCCACCACAATGAGAAGCCCAAGCACCAAAACTAGAGAGGAGCCTGCACAGCAGTGAAGACCCAGCACAGCCAAAAGTATTAATTATATAAAAAAGGAAAAAGCTGATACAACAATCCAGCACAACTAATAAATGAAGATCCTACAAAGAAAGGATAAAATAATGTCTATGTTTCACCTGAGGAAGACAGAGTATGACAGCTTTTCACAACATTTTTGACATGTTGTGAAACCAGGTTAAAATTCTTAGCTGATTCTGTTTTTCAATGACTGAGTCAACTATTGTCACAACAGCAACAAACAATCTCAACACTTCAGAGGCTGCAGTAACAAGTATAACGTTTTACTCATGTGTGGATGTGTCTGCTGATCTTGTCTGAGCCTGATAATTATTTCCAGGGAAGGCTTAGATTCAAGTCTGTTCTACACAGTTACCTATGGTAGGCTGATTAATGGCCCCTCAAAGATGTTTGTACCCTACTCTCCAGAAACTGAATTATGTTACTTTCATGGCCCAGAGCAATGAAGATGGCAAATGGAGCTAAAATTGCTCATCAGCTTATCTAGAGAGGAAGACATTACCCTGCATTATCCTGGATTATCTGGGTGGGCACACTGTAATAATTTCAAAGGTCCTTAAAAGTAGAAGATGAAGGAAGGTGAGAGAGAGAACCAGAGATAGAGCAGCATGAGGAGCACTTGGCTCAACATCACTGGCTTTAAAGAGAGAAAAGAGTCCTGAACCAAGGAACATGGGCACCTTCTAGAAGCAGGAAAGAGCAAGGAAATCTTTTTCCTAGAAACTCCAGGAGGAAAACAGCCCTCCAGACACCTTGATCTTAGCCAAGTATGACCCATTTTGATTGAGAAAATCAGATTAAAAGGAAAAAAGGTTTTATTTATTTTAAACTTTATTTATTTTTAACTGGACAATAATTGCTTCATAATGTTGTGTTGGTTTCTTCCATACATCAACATGAGTCAGCCATAGGTACACATATGGCCCCTCTCTTCCACCCCTCTAGGTTGTCACAGAGCGCTGGGTTGAGCTCCCTGAGTCATAGAGAAAATTCCCACTGGCTATCTATTTTACATATGGTAGATATGCAGATGACACCACCCTTATGGCAGAAAGTGAAGAGGACCTAAAAAGCTTCTTGCTGAAAGTGAAAGAGGAGAGTGAAAAAGCTGGCTTAAGGCTCAACATTAAGAAAACAAGATCATGGCATCTGGTCCTATCACTTCATGGGAAATAGATGGGGAAACAGTGCAAACAGTGTCAGACTTTATTTTGGGGGGCTCCAAAATCACTGTAGATGGTGATTGCAGCCATGAAATCAAAAGACACTTACTCCTTGGAAGGAAACTTATGGCCAATCTTGATAGCATATTGAAAAGCGGAGACATTACTTTGCAAACAAAGGTCCGTCTAGTCAAGGCTATGGTTTTTCCCGTAGTCATGTATGGATGTGAGAGTTGGACTGTGAAGAAAGCTGAGTGCCGAAGAATTGATGCTTTTGAACTGTGGTGTTGGAGAAGACTCTTGAGAGTCCCTTGGACTGCAAGGAGATCCAACCAGTCCATCCTAAAGGAGATCAGTCCTGGGTGTTCATTGGAAGGACTGATGTTGAAGCAGAAACTCCAATACTTTGGCCACCTCATGTGAAGAGTTGACTCATTGGAAAAGACCCTGATGCTGAGAAGGACTGGGGGCAGGAGGAGAAGGGGATGACAGAGGATGAGATGGCTGGATGGCATCACCGACTCAATGGACATGGGTTTGGGTAGACTCCAAGAGTTGGTGATGGACAGGGAGGCCTGGCGTGCTGCAGTTCATGGGGCCGTAAAGAGCCGGACACGACTGAGCGACTGAACTGAATATATATGTCCCCATGCTACTCTCTCAACTCGTCCCACCCTCGCTTTCCCCCAACTGTGTCCACAGGTCTTTTCTCTATGTCTGCATCTCTATTCCTGCCCTTTGAGTAGGTTCATAAGTACCATCTTTCTAGATGCTACAAATATGTGTTAATATATGATATTTGTTTTTCTTTATAGCCTTGCTTCACTCTGTACAACAGGTTCTAGGTTCATCCACCTCATTAGAACTGACTCAAATTTGTTTTTTTTTTTTTTTTACTGCTGAATAATAATCCACTGTGTCTATGTCCCACAACTTCTTTATCTGTTCATCTGTCAATGGACATTCATATTGCTTCCATTTCCCAGCTATTGTGCTGCAACAGGGTACATATGCACATGTACACTGGGATACATGGTTTTTAGGATGGTTTTCTCAGGGTATATGCCCAGTAGTGGGATTGCTGGCTCATATGGTAGTTTTATTTTTAGTTTTTTAAGAAATCTCCATACTCTTCTCCATAGTGGTTTTATCAATTTACACTCCCACCAACAAGTGAAAGAGGGTTCCCTTTTCTCCACATCCTCTCCAGCATTTATCATTCATAGATTTTTGATGATGGCCATTCTGACTGCTGTGAGGTGATTTGTTGTTGTTGTTCAGTCACTAAGTTGTATCCAACTCTTTGCAACCTCATGGACTGCAGCACGCCAGGCTTCCCTATCCTTCACCATCTGCCAGAGTTTGCTCAAACTCATGTCCATAGAGTCAGTGATGCCATCCAACCATCTCATCCTCTGTCATCTGCTTCTTCTCCTGCCTTCTATTTTTCCCAGCATCAGGATCTTTTCTAATGAGTAAGCTCTTTGCATCAGGTGGCCAAAGTGTGAGGTGTGATTGTAATTTTGGTTCATCTTTCTCTAATAATAAGTGATTTAGAGCATTTTTTCATGTATTTATTAGCCATCTGTGTGTCTTCTTTGGAGAAATGTCTGTTTAGGTCTTCTGGCCATTTTTTAATTATGTTCTGGTTTTTTTGATATTGAGCTGACCGATCTGCTTGTATATTTTGGACATTAATCCTTTATCAGTTGCTTCATTTGCTTCAATTATTTTCTCCCATTCTGAGGGCCATCTTTTCATCTTGTTTATGGTTCTCTGCTGTGCAAAAGCTTTTAAGTTTAATTAGATCCAATTTTTGTTTATTTTGGGGGAAAAACAGATTTTAAAAAGAGATGATTATTCTGACATATGACAAGGATAGAAATTCAGGAACTCAGAAGCACTGGGTAAATCAAATTCTGCCCATTTGATCCTCAGGAATCAAGAAAGGAAGGGAGAAAGGTTGAGAGAGAGAAATTAAAGAATCACAGAGACACCTAGAAGAGGTAAAGGAGACGTTTGGTGGCAATCAGATAAGAAAGCAGCTGAATTTCTCTATCACAGTCCTTTTCCCATTAAGTTTTGTATTGAGGGGAGGAATAAAATCTTTCTAGCCTCTCGTAATACAATGCTAATTATATATACACAGAATACATCATATGTGTTATACAAATCCACTTTATACAGAATTATATAGAATGATAATGTACATTGATTAAACATACAATGTACACTATAATTTATGCTTATATTATAATATTATTATGGCATACATTTTATATATATATATATATATATAGAGAGAGAGAGAGAGAAAGAGAGAAAGAGCTTCTCAGTGACATTTCTCTGTAGATATTTTATTTCTCTCCTAAACTGTTCTTAATAAGCAAAGTTTCTGAGAGCAGTTTGACCTCAAGGGTTAATTTTTAAAGCTACATTTCAAGGTTTCCCTTTTAAAAATTCATCTTTCTTATGAATAAATATTGCAGTATAAAGCAGCTGATGTGATCAGTTACCTGGTGTATGTCCTCAGTCATGGGAAATTCTCTCTGTAAGGTGGAAATTTCTTCCATCCTTCAAAGTGAAGTTGGATGAAGAGAACACCCATTGAGATGTTGGGGAAAATTCCGGTCTTTCAATGAAAGGGATGATTTTCCATTTCATTCTTTTCTCTCCCTTGTGTGTATCTATGTATGTACACACACACACACACCATCATGAACCATAGATTTCCCCCCTAGAGTCCTATTCAGTTATTTCTCTCACTACCATCCATTTTCCATTTCTGCTGGAAATGCCCTCTGTCTTTTTGACCCCAATGGCTTAGTGGGTAAAGATTCTGCCTGCAGTGCAGGAGACACAGGACATGGGTTCAATCCCTGGATTGGAAAGATGGCCTGGAGGAGGAAATGGCAACCCACTCCAGTATTCTTGCCTGAAAAATCCCATGAACAGAGGAGCCTGACGGGCTAGAGTCCAAAGTGTGGCAAAGAGTTGGACGCAACTGAGCGATGGTGCACCCAACAAAGACAACCTACTACACAGCACAGGGAGCTCTACTCAGTGCTCTGCGGTGACCTAAATGGGGGGAAATCTAAAGAAGAGAGGATATGCCTGTAGCTAATGAACTTTGCTGTACAGTGGAAACTAACACAATGTTGTGAGGCAACTATATTCCAATTAAAATTTTATAAAAAATGAAAAAAAAGTTAAAAATAGAAGACAGTGAGCATTTTCTATCACACCTAAAATAAGTCAGACTGTGAGGTAAGAACTGAAAATTTGAGCTTTCTCCTCGGTATGTAAAATTATTGGTCGTGTGTGTATTTATGTATGTATGTTACATCAAGAAAGACTCTTCATGGATATTTACCAGTCCAAATGGTTTCCTCAGATTGTTTTCCATAATGAAAAAAAACAGCAACTGGAATTAAAATAATAAAATTTTAATGAAAAAGCAGATATTGTTTTAAACCTTGTGTAAAAAAGCTCTAGGTTATCAGAATTCCTTCATCATGACAACCTTAAAATATACAATCTGTGAGCAGCAATAGGCTTCTTATCATTTAAAAGGTTAAACTGTAAGGGGCTGAAGAGGCTGACTTTTCCAGCTTAGGGCAGAGTGGAGAATTTATTACATGGTCATGATCTCATTTAGTATGCAGGGTAAATAGCCTCATTAAGAAGATAATGTTAAGGAGATTCTCCAGGTTTCCAGCAGGGTCAGAGAAGTCAACTGAGGAGGAGGGGGAAGTCGGTCAATGGAAATCGGCCTTGGATGAGGCTGTGCTTTCAACCTGTTTGCTGCCTATAAACTGAGTCATTTTAAGAGTGGTGTCCATCGGGGAAGGAGAAAAGGCCCTGTTAGAAGATGGAGATGCAAATAACCCTCCAGCATTTCTTCAGAGGTCATGTGCATGAAATCAAGACAGCCAATGGAGGAAGTCTGAAAGCTAATAGTGAGAACCTGTAGGGAAGGTCATTTTGTTGTCCACACCTGTCTTTGTTGTACATTGTAGGCATGCTCAGTCATGTCTGATTCTTTGCAACCCCATGGAGTGTACCCACTAGGCTCCTCTGTCCTTGGGATTTCCCAGGCAAGAATACTGGAATGGGCTGCCGTTTCCTTATCCAGGGGATCTTCCTGATCCAGGGATTGAATCCATGTCTCTTGCATCAGCAGGCAGATTCTGTATTACTGCATCACCTGGTGAGCCCTCCCCCACTTGTCTTCATCTATGAAATCCCTCCCATTCCCAGCACAAATGACACCTACTCTGAATGCCCTCTCTCCAAACTTTGAGTGCAGGAATCTTTACACAACTCAACTGATGGTCTAGGGCCCTATGTGGACATGCTCTTGACATTTCCATCCTTCTGAAGCCCTCAGAGCTAACCCTCTCTGTCTCACCCTCCAGCTCCTCCTATTGAGACTTAGCTGCCCTCCTCTCAGAGCTTCATAGGCTTCACTTAACAAGGTGACCAGGAAGAGAGGCTGATATCTGCAGATAGGCCAAATGGAGAAGCCTGAGGGCCCACAGTCCACAGGGCCATCAGTGGTCCCTCTCCTCCAGGGAACAAATGCATCCTAGAGGTGGGCTTCTGGAAGCAGGTCTTTCTCTGGGACTTTCTCTCACAAAAGATTTTCAGAAATATTTCTGAGCAAGTGGGTTCTATTTGGTAGGAGAGGAGAAAGACAACTGTTGTTTAGTCGCTAAACCATGTTTAGATTCTTTGTGACCCCATGGACTGTAGCCCACCAGGCTCCTCTGTCCATGAAATTTTTCAGGCAAGAACACTGGAGTGGGTTGCCATTTCCTCCTTCAGAGGATCTTCCTGACCCAGGGATTGAATCCAAGTCTTCTGCATTGAAGGTGGATTCTTTACCATGAGCCGCCTGGGAAGCCCAGGAAGACAATAATTTTTGGCACTAAGTAAAAAGAATAGATGGTGAAATAGTCCTTCTAGGCTAGTAACTATCTTTCTAAGGCCTGCAGAAGACCCAGTTTTAAAGGTCTCAAGATACCAGTAAATATCAAATATGGTAATAACTTCCCCCATGCTAACACATTGGGAGAATGGCCTAATTTTCCAAGAAAGGGGCTTCTACTGATTTTTTTTAGAAGGTAAATCTCTAATATGCCAATATCGCAAAATGATAGGATAAACTTTATTGGACAGTCTCAGTCACATGATACTGGCATTTAAATTCGGTGGGAAACTTTCAGGGGCTAGTTAATTTTGCTCAACTATATCTGTGACTCTGGTTGTAACTCTGGGTGCTAATTTTAAAAAGAAGAGATGTAAAAATGATTTCACATTTACATACCATTAACCACCGTAATAGGATAAGAATGAACTTAGGGAGCTTGCAGATTGCAGAGTTACTGCCTTGTGGGTAGACAGGGAACCATAAAAATGTCACGGCCAAGTAAAAATGAGTGAAGCTTTAGTTCCAATTCCTCTGTGGAGGTTTGCCATTGTAATTTCAGTGTCCTGATTTTTGAAGGAGAGTAAACTAGAGCATCTTAAGATGGAATTCATTTTGCTATTTGGGGCTTTTGGTTATTTTATTCTGTGACTTTTGGAACATGCATTCCTGGTTTATGATAAGAAAAATGGGTAAAATTCATAGAAATAAATCAAGGCAAGTAGACCTTTATGGGGCAGCCTATATTGGCCATTTTTGAGTCTGAGTACTCTGCCAGAGGAGAAAACCCCTGTGTGCATGACAGTCTCTGGGTCCATCCACATCTCCATAGTGACTTACAGTGAATTAAGTCAGAAAGAGAAAAACAAATACCATATATGATGCATATACCTGGAATCTTGGAAAATGATATAGATGATCTTATTTGCAAAGCAGAAACAGAGACCCAGACATGGCAATTGAACATACAGACACCAAGGGGGAAAGACGGGTGGGATAACTTGAGAGATGGTGATTGACATATGTACACCACTGATACTGTATATAAAATAGGTAACTAATGAGAACCTACTGTGTAGCACAGAAAACTCTACTCAGTGCTCTGTGGTGACAAAAACGAGAAAGAAATCCAAAAAAGAGGGGATATATGTATACATATAGCTGATTCATTTTTTTGTACAGCAGAAACTAATACAACATTGTAAAGCAACTATATGCCAATAAAAAATTAAAGAAAAAGAAAGAAAAACAGACTTCCATGGTGGTCCAGTGGTAAAGGTGCATTCTCTAGTTTGGAAATGAAGATCTCACATGTCTCAAGGCAACTGAGCCACAGCATCACAACTAGAGAGAAGCCCGAGCACCACAGTGAAGAGCTCATGCACCGCAACGAAAGATCCCTTGTGCTGAAACTAGGACCCAACGCAGCCACTCTTTAGCTTCCATTGTCATAGAATAGCTGGCAGATAATCCTTCTCTTAATCTGTATTGAAGGGGAAAAAAATTAGGGAAGAATACAATAATAATATGAAAAGATAGAGAAGCTATTTCCTGGATCTGGAACTACACATCTTCATGCCAACTATGAAGATCATAGCCACTGGCTAACGTATCTTCTGCCACAACAGATTTAACAGTCTTGAAGAAGATAGAAAGACAGAACCTCTACACACTATCTGCCTCCTCCAACCGCCCACCACTCCTCACTTCAGTATTTGGACCAGGTAGAAACTTGGCAGTTTATAGTGTCCTATTACATATAAGGTATTTTAAAAAAAAAAAAACTTAATTGAAGTTTAGTTGATGTACAATATTATATAAATTATAGGTGTATGATATAGTGATTCACAATTTTAAATGTTGCTCTTAATTTCTAGTTATTGTAAAATATTATCTATATTCTCCATGTTGTACATTGTGTCCTTGTAGTTTATTTTACACATAACATTTTGTGCTGTGAAGTAGCCCATCACTGTCGAATACCATCACCTTCATCTCTCCCATGCCATATGCAGAATTGCTTCATTCTGTATCTACACAGGAATCAAAATACACAGAAAATCCAAGGCAGGAAGTATCAATAGAACAAAACGGGAAATCAAACATTATTTCCTGAGAGGTACATTTTGAACATGGAAAATGCCATAGTTAATGCGAAAAGGTGTAAAACTTCAGGTAGCAGTGAATGTTGGAGATTAAAACTGTGTGTTTGATTAGTTCAGATGACCAGGAAGATAATCTGCAGATTTAGAAAAACCTTCCTCACCTTAGCTGAGATGTAATATACGAAAACCTTTCAGACACTCATACAAATCATTCCTGAAGTGCCTCTGCTTTGACCTCATTTCATCTCCATTTCTGACACAAAGTCCCTAAACATTTCCACATAATTTCCTCCTGTCCAATTAGTTAATGTTCTAGGTGGGAACAAAAGCTTTTGGATCACTGGATTTATTATAACCAGTGGAATATCACGCTCCTCTCTTAAGGCGTGTTGCTAAACTCTCATCATTTCCAAAATCCTGAATAAGATCATTGTAAAATGTCCCACTTGATTCAAAGGGAACCTAATCCTTGTAACAAGAAAGAAAACAAAGAGTTGACTATACAAAAACTGTGTTGATCGGGGGGGAAACACAAGCCTCTCTAAGCTCTATGTTATGTAAAATGTGGATAACAGTATTTTTACACAGCTGTGTGATATTAAGAATTAACTGTAATAAAGCAGTTAGTACACCACTTGTTATAGAGTAAAATCTTAATGAAATAATTATTCTTATTAAAATAAAATATGCTATGAAATAATAATTTGAGACTATATCTGTGTGCTCTGTTGCTCTGTCGTGTCCAATTCTTTTGCGACCCTGTAGATTGTAGCCTGCCAGGCTTCTCTGTCAAAGATATTCCCCAGGCAAGAATACTGGAGAGGGTTGCCATTTCCTTCTCCAAGTTATCTTCCCCACCCAGGGATCAAAACCCCTTTTCCTCATCTCCTACATTAGCAGGCTGATTCTTCACCACCAAGCCACCGGGAAGCCCTCAAAGGATAATACATAACTTTAAACATATTTTAGCAAAACAGAATGGAAATAAATGAACTAAGCATAAAATAAAATTAGAAAAATAAAAATATGTTTATTTTAAAAAGTCAGTATAAAACTATATAGAAATCACTGAATGAAAAAATAGAAAAACTGAAAGATTAATATAGTTTCTATACTAATACTTTGAAACATCTCATTGAGTGGGGAAAATATTTTCAAGTCTCATTAATCAAACCCAGAAAATGCAAATGTAAATTAGCATATAAAAGATCATATAAGCAGGTACTGAGGAAATTGTAGCAATTACATGAAAATGCAATAAAATATAAAATTTTAAAATATCATTGATACAGATAATTTTCTAGAAAAAAAAAAAAAACTAATAACACAATAACTGATGTACGAAGCCAGTGTGCATGCTCAATCACTTCAGTCATGTTCCACTCTTTGTAACCCCACCATGTACTGTAGCTCAACAGGCTCCTCATTCCAAGTTCTCCAGGAATTTAGAATTCTCCAGGCAAAAGTACCAGAGTGGGTTGCCATGCCCTCTATCAGGGTAAGAAGCCTACACTTAACTAATCCAATAACCATCTCAAGTCTACCTGATTCTATCCATTTCCACCATTGCTCATCTAGTCCAAGGACTGACAAGATTTTTCTGTAAGTGTTAATTGCTCAATTGTGTCCAGCTCTTTGTGACCCCAGAGACTTCACTCTTCCAGGCTCTTCCATCCATGGGATTTCCTAGCCAAGAATACTGGAATGGGTAGCCATTCCCTTCTCCAAGGGATCTTCCTAACCCAGTGATCAAACCCAATTTCCCTGCACTACAGGTAAATTCTTCAAGGGGGAAAAAAAATATTTTAGGCTCTACAAACCATAAAGTCTTTATTTAAACTGCTCAATGTTGTCATTGTAATAGGGAAGCAGTCATAGATTCTGTAAATTAATGAACTTGGCTATGTTTCTACAAAACTTTATTGACAAAAACAAGTTGGGAGGGGGTAGATTTGGTCTGTGAGCCAGTTTGAAGACCCTTGACCTAGTTCAAGTTCCTAGCATCCCTCCCCAAATTAGATCAGTAGCTTTCCAAGTTACTAGCAACACCCCCCAGATTAGATCAGTAGCCTTCTAACTAGTTTGCTTGCACTTGCACTGCAAAGCAGCAACCCCACGCTGTTCTTCATACTGCAGAAAGGCATATCTAATTAGGTAACAAGCTTCTGATTTACTCTTAGCATTTTTAATACATTTGTTCTTAGGATAAAAGCAGAAAGATAGTCCACAATACCCTGAATTGCCTGGCCCCCATCTGCCCATCATGTAAGGCTCGTTTTCAGTCCCTTCCACCACTCTGCTTCCTTCCACTACAGGACCTTTGAATATGTTTGTTTGTTTGTTTTACCTAAATGCTGCTACTGCTCCTCTTTCTTAATTAATATCTGATAGCTTATACCCCAACTCACATATACCCCAGTTCATTTCCTCAGCTAAATCATTCCCTCATTCCCCTGCCTATTACAAAACTCCTGGCTTTTCCTAGTGCTACATTGTTTTAACTGCAAATAAATGTATCTGTTGCTCTTGGATCCCTGTGTGTCTCCACACTAGATTACATGCTCCAGGAAAGCAGAAGATATTTTGAGACTTTTGGCAACTTTGTCCTTATTACCTAGCATCATATCTGGTACATGACAGGAGCTCAATAATTATTTGTTGAATGAGCAAACAAACAAAAACTGCAAAAACACATAAGTGAAAAAAAAAAGGGAAAAAAAACCACATATGTGAATCATGGAGTATATTTAAACACATCAAATAAATACTTTCATTAAAGATTTGAAGGATAGTTATAAAATGATTTTTTTCAACTTCAGTAGTTCCCAGGCTTATTAAAAAGTTTCAGAGAAGAAAATAATTAGGAAGTCTACCCAATTTATTTTATAAAACCAGCATCAGCTTACATTAAAACATAACAAGAGAAAGAAATGCTGGGGACTGTATTTTCAAAATATACTTTCTTGACTGATTTGACCCAGTCATCAGGATTGTTTAAGCTTTCCAGGTGATTTCAGCCTGCACCCTAGGCTGAGATCCATACATCTAGGTAGCCCTACCTGGTGCAGGATGGGAAGAAGTGGGTGGCTTATGATAACCTTGGGTCACTGATATCAAGTTTAGACATTTACAGTGAGGCAAACCTCCGCATGCTAAGTCACTTCAGTCGTGTCCAACTCTTTGTGACCCCATGGACTGTAGCTTGCCAGGCTCCTCTGTCCCTGGGAATCTCCAGGCCAGAAAACTGGCGTGGGATGACATTTTCTTCTCCAGAGGATCTTCCCAACCTAGGGATTTAACCCAAGTCTCTATGTCTACTTTGGCAGGTGGGTTTCTTACCACTATCACTGCCTGGGAAGCAAACCTCTAGTCATGTGTTTTATTATTATTATTATTAAACACTACATTTATAAGTGTATAACTGTAGTGGAGTGTCAACACTGAGATGACAAGATTAGGATAAATTTTTATTTCTGCAATTACTTTGAGAACCAGGGCATGTCAATCCAAGAATAGCTAGATAAAGCAATAGAACAAAAGAGCCTTGAATTCTAGGCTGGCCTATATAGAATTTATTTTAAGATAAAAGTGATTTAACAAATAAATGGCAAAATAAATGATTAATCAATAAATGGTCCTTAAAAATTGCTTAACTATTCAGAATACAGTAAAAATCTCTATCTCATACAGTAATACAAGTAAATTCTAGTTAAATGAAAAAAAAATGAAACTGTAAAGCAACCTGAAGTTTAAAAATGGTGAATATTTATTTCATATCATGTGAAGACTTCCTAAAGCATAAAAGTACTGACAAAAATAGCAATTAAAAATATCAATGACTTGTCTATATAAAAAACCCATTCTTACATATAGCCTATTTGTACATATAATTTATATAATAGATTAAAAGAAAAAAGTGAGATAATTTTTAATAAATGTGGCAGAGTTAAATTTCCTTAATATGTAAAGAAATCTTAAAATTTGTTTTAAAAATTATTAAAACTTAGAGAAAAGTAAGCAAAGAGCATCATGTGAATGAAAAAAGAAATTAGAAAGTTGCTGATATATTAAAAAGTATGTCCAGATTCCTTAAGTTACAAAAGTTACCATTACAACAATGAGAGATTATTTTTCAGGTATAGAGTTGGTCTACTTTTTCTTTCCTGAATGATAATTCTCAGTATTAAAGAGGTCAAGGTACAATATCTACTTTCATGTATGGTCAGTGACAGTGTAAATGAATAAACCTTGAAGAAAGCAAATTAGAACTCAAAAGTCCTTAGAAATTGTAATTTTGGCCCAGTGATAACTCTTCTAGGAATTTACTATGTGCAATAATATTTATTGCAGAGTCATCTGTAATAGGGAAACACTGAACTACCCTAAATAATAATAATGTGAGAATGGTCAAAATAAAATAACGTGTTCCTTATAACTTAATATTATGCATTCATTCAAATTTATGCTACTGAAGTCTCTGTCAAGATCACTGGGAAATGTCCAGGACTGAATCAAGGTATAACAGAGCATGAACTAACCAAGGTATTAAAATTCTGTATGGTGGGTGTATTTATGGATGTGTGTTTGTGTGAGATTAATGTGTCAACAACAGATCTCTCTGAATCAAACAAACTAAAACTGATTTTCATTTTATTCTCTCCAGATGTCTTTATTTTCCAAATTCATTATGGGATAATTTTTAAATCAGAAAAATATATGTATATATATTCAAAATTAAAGAAATATATAAACATAAATATATTCTCAGATACCACTTGCCTTTATTCTTTTTATTCCCTCCTCTACTGGTGTGAATTAGTCCAAAAAAGAGAGGAAACAACAACTTGTAAATTCAGGTAACAGTCTGGTTTTGATGTTTGTATTATAGTCCTTTCTCTCTCTTTTTTAACATTGAGTTTAAGCTTTGCAGTCATGTTTGGAAAAGAGACTCTATCATAAATCATGCATATGGGATGCTGATGTTTATCAGACAATAATATTTAATCATTATCTTTCTAGATCTAATTGACAAAATGTGACAGCTCCACAAAATATACCTTTTACTTAAGATGATAGAAACCAAGCTAAGGCTATCATGAAGCAGCAGCACATTGGGTTGGGTAGATATTTCAGTGACACTTAAGGATCTATACTGTGAAAGGAGAACTAACTCAGTCTTTCAAAGTTTCTCTCACTCTTACCTCGGGATAGTCCAAATGACCAATCTTATTGTGAAATAAAGCAAACTTCTGGACATCTTCAAAGCCTTATGTTTCATGAAAAAAATCTCATGAGGTTGTGTAATTTAACTGAATTCTCTCTATATTTGAAATCTTCTAACATACACTGTCTTTGCAGCATAGTTTTAGACCTCAGCCTTGTCACTGCCTTTCAAATTATATTTCCTTTTAACTATTAGAAGATTTGATTTTGGATGAAATGTCAAGAGAGAAACAGGAACTCCTCCCAGCTCATGTGCCCACAGCTTTCAGAATTCTTGGAAGACGCATTTAACAACAAAGGCTTTATAGACATGTGGCAATGTTGTTATCTTGCTTAGCACAGTGGTGTTCATTCCTTGACATGGACAGCACAGACTTGTCAAAGTACCTGTCCAGAAAAATGAATTCCTCCATCACTCTGAGGTTTGAGAGGATTTCCCAAGGTAGAGATGGTCTTTTCCAAGAGGACTTTAGCCACAAAAGAGGCAGTAACCTGTCTGCAAGGAAAGGCTTCATTCAGTCCAGTTTGAAAAGATATAGACCATCACTAAAATATATTTATATCCATGAAGCGAAGGAAGTTGTATGAAATCTGCCCAAATACTTAGAATGGTCCATTTGCAGTTTAAAATGGCCAGGAACTATTATACAGGCTTCCCTGGGTTGTACTTCAAGTGAGATGAGTGAAGTAGGTCCTTTTTGTAGCCTCGTTAACCTTTTACACCAATACTGGTTCATAAGGTGACTATCTCAGGTGGCACAGAGGTAAAGAATCAACCTGCCAATGCCGGAGGCACAAGAGACACAGGTTCAATCCCTGGGTCAGGAAGATCCCCTGGAGTAGGAAATGGCAACCCACTCCAGTATTTTTGCCTGGAAAATTCCATGACAGAGGAGCCTGGCGGTCTAGTCCATGGGGTCGCAGAGTTGGACATGACCGAATGACTGACCGTGCATGTCACATACTTGCTCATGAAGGATAGCCTTCCCTCACTACACAGATGGTGTAATGCATGTTCAGTGGCAAGGACTGAGAATTTTAAAGTCTCTGGTAGGACCAAGTTGTTATTTGGTACAAATTAGCTTCCTCTGTGGTCACAAAGAATTGGGCACAATTGAGTAACTAAGCAGCAGCAGCAGAGCTTCCTCTTTTTATCAAACAAACAATTCAACAATTGTTGAATCTCCAATCTTGTTTTTCCTTTCCTGAGGCCATTTGTTGGGCTTCACTAGCCAGTTTTTTTTTTTTTTTTTATTATTGTTTTTGCCATACATTGTCATGATATCACCATGGGTTTACATATGCTTCCCCTCCAGAACCCCCCTCCCTCCTCCCTCCCCCCCTGGAAATCTCGCTGCACCAGTCCCGAGCATCAATCCTGGGCTGGCGATTGATTAGACACATGACAACTAACATGCTTCAATGCCCTTCTCCCATATCATCCCACCCTTACCCTCATCCACAAAGTCCATGAGTCTATTCTATACATCTGCGTTCCTTTTGTTGTCGCCCATGTTGGGTTCTCGTTACTGTCTTTCTAAATTCCATATATATGTGTTAATATACTGTATTGTTGTTTTTGCTTCTGGCTTACTTCACTCTGGATAATGGGCTCCAGTTTCGTCCATCTGAGTAGAATTGCTTCAAAT
>ML662445.1:27256375-27285030 GCA_007570785.1 Antilocapra americana
CTATACACTAACAGTGAGAAATCAGAAAGAGAAATTAAGGAAACAATTCCATTCACCATCGAAACAAAAAGAATAAAATACTTAGGAGTATTTCTACCTAAAGAATCACTAGCCAGTTTTTAAAGTTATCATTCATGGAAATACTCCTTTGAACCATGACAGTGTTTTGGCTGCTGTTAGTCTCTTTAAGGATAGCATTCTTTGCAGAAACCTCAGCAAGGTGATTTCCATTAGCTTCTAGGGAATCAAGTTAAGACAGCTCTGTTGTCTCATAACACCAGCTTAAGTGGCAGGAAAAAGTATTGCATCCAGTGAATCCTGAACATAGGGGCTGTTTTACATTTTATTTCCTCTGGAAGCAAGGAAGCTACCTTGCTTCGTCTACATTCCAAAACTATGAGCTACTCCAAAAGCATGTTTACTATCAGCATAAATATTGTCAACCTTTTTTCTCGCCTAAAGTACAAGCCCGTGAAGAGTGTGTAATTCAGCCCGTTGGACCAAAGTAGACATTGGTAAAAATGCAGCCTCAACAGCATCGTAAGGAGTAGCAATAGCATATTAGCACAGTATTTGCTATTGTCACGTTTTAAATAAGAACCATCATGCAAAGTCAATGTTATCCAGTGAAATTTCCTATTGATCATCACAAGGTGTCAGGAGGCAGTCTTCAGCAGCGAAGAGGACTTCATCAGTGATGGGAGGGAGAAGAGTAGTGGATTAAGGTTATTACAATGCAAAAAAAAAAAAAATGGTGAGGAGCAGTTACCTAAAGGAAATCATAGGAAGAGAGGGAGCTGGCTGAGAAATACTGAGCATGATGAGATTTCAGGAGAACCTCTGCTGCATAAGGTCCAAACAGGGCTACAGAGGATCCCACAATGATGTTCTTGGTGGCCTTAATGATTCTAAGGTCAGTAGCTATAATGGCTCTAAGGTGAGTGGTATTCCTGTGCCACAGGTCCAGTTGCTACCTACAATACCCTATGGGTCGATGGTTTGCTTTGTTTTCTTATTCCCTCCCTTTTCATATAAAAAAGAGAATCTGATCATTGGGACGACCAAGGTCAGCTGGGTTCATCAAAATTTCCTTTATGAGGGCTTCCCTGATGGCTCAGTGGATAAGAATCCACCTGCCAACTCAGGAGACACAGGTTCCATTCCCGGTCTGCGAAGATTCCACACGGGCAACTAAACCATAACTACTGAATGCGCATTCTAGAGCCACAAGTACTGAGCCCCTGAGCTGCAACTACTGAAACCCATGCACCATAGACCCTGTTCTCTGCAACAAGAAAAGCCACACAGTGAGAGGCCCTCACACGCCAGCTAGTGAGTAGCCCTGTCTGCCGCAACTACAGCAGCGAAGACCCAGCACAGCCCAATAAATAAATTAACACAAATCTCCTTTAAGACCTTGAAGGCTGTGTCATCTGGTTCTTCCAACTGGCTTGGGGTTGTTACAGTGTTGAGTAAAACAAATAGAGGTTTATCCATAAGAGTGAATGTTGAAATTCAATTTCAAAAAGCAAACTAGCCTGAGAAAGCCTCACAATTGGCACTTCGCTTTGGGTTTGGGGAAACTCAGGATCTCATGAAGTCTGCCTGGATCTAGGTGTAGTTGTTACTCTAACATCAAATGCCCTAATGTTGAAACTGGGTTTGGGCATACTGCAGATTTTCTTTTGTGACCTTGTGTCTATTTAAGACTAAAATTTTTAGCAAGTGCCTTCTCACAAAGAAGCTTGAGAAGAAAAGCAAAGAAGTAAATCCTCAACATCTTGCAACAAATTAGAACCTCAAGAGAACTTTATATCCTCCAGATGAGCCTTTAGGATTTGCAAGAAATAAGGAAGACTCTTTGGTAAAACCCTGAGGCATTACTGTCGAGGTGAATTCTTTTTCTTGCCAAGTGAAGGTGAATAAGTATTGGCTTGCTTCATCGATGGGAATAGTAAAGAAGACACTGTGTAAATCAATTCCAGTAAAGAATTTATCTCAGATAGCAATGGATATTAGTAGCATATGAGTGAGGAATAAGCAACAGGATGTCAAGGGATAACAATGTTCTTTGTTGCTCAGCCATGATAAAAAAAAATATATCCCACCCTTATTATTAGGTTTTCTGGCTTGTAAAATAGGAATGTAACAGGGGTAGTATCAGAAAAACTAAACCTTTAAAAAGATCTTGAATAAATCCTGGAGAACCTCAGATGCAAAGATTATGTGAACTTGGATCCAGGGAAAAGATGTACCTTCAAACCCCAGGGCTGGTGAGAAAGCATGAGATGAGTGACTGTGAGCTAAATTGTGGATATCACACCTTTTTGCTCACCAGTCCCAAAGCTGTCAGAGGAATTTTCTGGTTCCCATATAGGCCACTAAAATGTTGACTTAAAATACAAAGACTGCCAGTTATTTCTGCTACAAAGATGAATCTATTTAAGATGAGCAGAGACTTGCAATCAGAGGTCTGCCACCATTGCAAGCCACATGCAAGTTCCTGCACAAGAAAAACACTTTTACAGGGAAGAAAAGGAAGCCCAGAGGGTACAGTCAAAGACCAGTCTATGTCTTTCATGGACTGAGCCCTTGACAGGAAAGAAAGGGAGCCTTTCTTCTTTCTGATGCTTTGCTACCTTCCCAGGTCATGAGAGCACCCCATTCTGGTCTCTCAATTCTGTTTAACTGAAGTTTCTGTTTATTGTGGCTCAGCTGGTAAAGAATCCACCTGCAATATGGGAGACCTGGATTTGATCCCCGGATTGGGAAGATCCCCTGGAGAAGGGCAAAGCTGCCCACTCCAGTATTCTGGCCTGGAGAATTCCCTGGACTGTATAGTCCATGGGGTCACAATGAGTCGGACACAACTGAGTGACTTTCACTTTCACTTCTGTTTATTAATTTTTATAATAGCATTTCCTTATTATTCTTTCAATGTCTGCAAAGTCTCTAGTGACATCTCCTGTCTCATTCTTGATATTAACTTGTGTCTTCTCTTGTTTTTGTTAAGAAACAAGACAAGAAGTTTGCTTGTCTTGCTAGAAGTTTGTCAATTTCTTCAGATAACTAGCTCTTCTTATTTTATTTTGTGTTGTTTTTTATTTCATTTATCTAGTATTGCCTGTATTATCTCATTCTCTCTGTGTGTTTTGAGTTTCTTTTCCGCTATTTTTAGGTTCTTAAAGTAGGAGCTTGAATTATTTGAGAATTTCCCTCTTTTCTTTCTAGCGTATTCTTTTGTACTATAAATTCTTTCTCAACACTGCTTTTGCTGTGTCCCACAAATTTTGATATGACATATTTTCATTTTTATTCTCTCTAATGTACTTTTTACATTCCCTTGAGATTTCCTCTTTGACCAATGGATTATTTATGTGTGCCGTCTTGTTTACAAGTGTTGGAGATATTCCTGTTATCTTTCTGTTGTTGATTTTTCGTTTGACTCCATTGTGATTACAGAACACACTGTATGATGTCAATCATTTTGTTTGTTCAGGTCTGTTTTTGACTCAGGGTGCAGTCTGGGTTGGTAAATGTTCTGTGGACAACTAAGGGAATGTGTAGCCTGCTAATTTGGGGTAGAATATTTTATAAATGCCAATTAGATACTGTAGGTTGGTGGCATTGTTAAGTTCATTAATATTCTTGCTGACTTTGTCTAGTCTTTTCCATCAGGACTGAAAGAGAGAAACTGAAGTCTCCAACTATAATTGTGGATTTTGCCACTGCTCTTTTCAGTTCTATCAGTTTTTATATCACATCTTTTGTGGCTCTGTTATGTAGTGCATACACATTTTGGATTGCATTATCTCTGGCAAACCTATAACTATAGATTTATAATAGAAGGAAACTACTATTATATCTTGTTAATATGGAGACATGTGTATCCTTTTTCAAGCAGCTATTCTGAGATCAGTAACAAGACCTGGAAGATAACAAGGAAGTCCTTCATTTCATACTACCAAAAGGAACACAAAACCCAAACTTTTCCACTGATGCCCCTCATGCACACTGAAAAGGAGATTATCTCTGCAAGCACTGATGTTAAAGAACGATGTCCTTTAACTGTTGTCCTTGTAAGGGCCATAAGGTAAAATCCCATTCCCACAGTTGAAGGCTCCCGTTTTCCTAAATGGACTTAATAATAACAAAGTCATACACCCTGGAAGGGCACTAATAATGGGGCCTTGAACTGGAGAGAGGGAAAATCCCCCAGAGTTGAACCTGAAATTTGACCCAGAGGCAAACACAGAAGTTGCACATTTGTGGAGATGGCCCAGTGTCAACCCTGGAAGTGTGCCAGGAGGTGGGCACAGGGGTACACTACAGAGGAGCCTAAACATGGGGCAAGTACATGATGATAGTCACATCCAAAAGCAGAGGCAAATTCTGCTCCTTTTCTCTATTACTACCAGTGTATGCATTGGGAAACATCAACTATGGTTTTGACTATCTACTATTATAGAAAATCAGGATATATAGCTGATTGAAATTTGGGCAGAATGAAAAAGAGTGTGAATCCCAGTCATCCCAGGCCAAAATGTTACTTCACTTTTAGGGACACTGGGACAACATGAACTTAAAGGAAATCATCTAAGCATAAACCAGATATTATGTATTATACTTATATGTGTATTATGTATGTACTTCTGACTGTAGTATCTGGCTTCCCAGGTGGCACTAATGGTAAAGAACCCATCTGCCAATGCCAGAGATATAAGAGATGGGGGTTTGATCCCTGGGTGTGGAATATCCCCTGGAGGAGGGCATGGTAACCCACTCCAGTATTCTTGCCTGGAGAATCTCATGGACAGAGGATCCTGGTGGGCTACAGTCCATGGGGTTGCAAAGAGTTGGACACAACTGAGCAACTGAGCACTCAAAGAGCCTGACTATAGTGAGGAGGGAGGCAATTATTGAAAAGGTAACATGGACGGTGTTACTGGGAAGCAGTGTACGCAAGGAGAAAACTGGACTAAAAGAGACGGAAGACATACTACTCACTTCCAGGAATGTAGACTTTATATTAAAAAAAGTCGTTAAGTATTTTTCAAATTCTTGTAATGGTGGGAAATAGTTTTCTCACCTCTCTAAGATGAAAGCCATTTTATTGATTTACTTATCTCATGCTTTAAATAGGTCACGAGACTCCACAGAAAAATTTAAGAGTCACAAGAGGTTCCAAAGTGAAAGATTAACTAGCCATGAAAAGAAGCCAAAGTGGAAATATCTCAAAAGCTGTAACAGAAAAGCCATGGCAACCATTAAGCTCCCCAACTGATGAGTCTTCTGTCTTTTCACTGTGAATAATTCTTCTAACTATCATTTTTCATATCTGTCCTTCATTGTAGAGAATGGCATATAATTTGGTATCAAATTTTGCTTTTGATAACATACAAAAGAACTGATTATTGTCCACCTAATTCCAAAAGTAAGTCTACAGAGAATGTAATGAACATTTGGTGGCTTTTTCAGCATTTGACAGTTGAGTGAGGCTTGTGTGGACTAAATAGCTCCTGTAGGGGGAGAGAAGCAAAGATGTTTATGAATGCAAATGAATGATGGCATTGTTACAATGCAAGAGTACCAACCACCTGTGGAGGGGATGAAAACAGCATGCAGAAGTCCCTGGAGTCAATCTCAATCGCAGAGTGAGGAAAACATGGATAAAAATGTGCAAATATGGGTGCTTTATACTAAGAAGATATAGACTTGGTTAAAATGTTGTGACTGTACCATGTCATGTATATATCACTGTGGATATGTAGTGTGTATACCACTGTATCATTTATATAGTGTGTAGGCCTTATTAACACAAGTCTTCAGGACAGGACTCTGTTTTTGTTTTTGCTGTCCCTCATGCATAGAGTATTCTTTCCCTATGCCTTTAGCTGGGTGAGGAGTATTCATATGTCTAGACTATTTCCAATGTCTTCTTCCAAGAAAACCATCTGAGAAATTGAATATACACAGAGACCATGGACAGACCATACATGACCATGCATGACTAATTCACTATTTCTTCAGTTACCAACCCAGGAAGCCAAACCACTTCTTAGTAATGGGTCCAAAACAGTCAGGACACAGGCAGTGATTGCCAGCTTCCCTATTTTTATTTTTATTTTTTTTTTGCCCTTGTTTCCAAGTCGGGACCAATAAGCTAAAGCCAATATGCTCCCCAAACATAGAATGCTCAGTTTCTAGCTAGCCAACCTCTAGCTTCCCCATGCCAGCAGCATCTAACCAAAACATAGCCTGAAACTTTCCCTTTTTTCACTCTATAAATATATCACTTCTCTCCCTGCCTTTGAGTCTCTGCCAAATGCAAGCAATTGTGATTGACTCCT
Source organism: Antilocapra americana (assembly GCA_007570785.1). NCBI lineage: Eukaryota > Metazoa > Chordata > Mammalia > Artiodactyla > Antilocapridae > Antilocapra > Antilocapra americana. The sequence continues at coordinate 27,262,726 of ML662445.1, forward strand.
TTGCTATAACAAGTTCAGAATAAATAGCTTTTGTTTGCCCTCATTCGATAGTTTATCTTCATATGTCCCTGCTTTTATATTTCTAGAATCAGTGTCAAAAACTTAATTTCAAGTTACTTTCACACGTATTTCTGGCTTATGTCGTGGAACTGTAGCATCTCTCTATTTAATAAAGATTCAGTTAAAATCCAACAGGTTGTGGAGCTGATCTATATCTTCATCAGAGTTTTTGTTTTTGTTTTTACTTTTCAGTGTAATATTCTCTACACATTTTATTAGATACATAGGTAGGCATTTCAACATTTGGTGATATTGCATAGAGTTGTTGTTTGTTGTTCAGTTGCTCAGTTATGTCCATCTTGTTGTGACCCCATGGAATGCAGCACGCCAGGCTTCCCTGTCCTTCACTATCTCCCAGAGTTTCCTCAAACTCATGTCCATTGAGTCGGTGATGCCATCCAGTCATCTCATCCTCTGTCTTCCCCTTCTCCTCCCACCTTCAATCTTTCCCAGCATCAGGGTCTTCTCAAACAAGTCAGCCCTTCACATCAGGTGGCCAGTGAACACATCGGTGCTTCAACTTCAGCATCAGCCCATCCAATGAATATTCAGGACTGATTTCCTTTAGGATGGACTGGTTGGATCTCCTTGCTATCCAAGGGACTCTCAAGAGTCTTCTCCAACACCACAGTTCAAAAGTATCAATTCTTCAACATTCAGCCTTCTTTATGGCCCAACTCTTACATCCATTACATTACATAGAATACTGTTTATTAAATTTACATTCCCAATTGTTCATTACTAGTATTTAGAAATATAATTGATTTTTGTGTATTTACTAATGTTCTATGACCTTTCTAAACTCATTATTAACCCAAGAGAGGTGAAAGCATATTCACACAAAAACCTGTATATCAATATTTTAGCATATTTGTTCATCATGCCCAAACCTGGAAACAACTCAGTTCCCTTCACCTCGTGAATGAACAAAAAATCATGATACAACCATATGATGGAATACTACTCAGCAATAAAATAAACAAGCATTCCATAATGTAGATGAATCTCATGTGTATTATGCTAAGTGAAAGAAACCAGACTCCAGAGGCTTCAAATACATGATTTCATTTATGTGACACTCTAGAAAAGTCAAAACTATAGGCAAGGGAACCACATCAGTGGTTGCCATGGGTCACTGGCTGGAAGGAGAATGACTGCAAGGAGGCAGCCAGAGGACATATTTTGGAACTGATGAAATCATTACATGGCTTGATCGAGTTGTGATTATGTAACTATATGCATTTGTCAATTCTTGTCAAATTTTTCAACCAAAAGTGAATTTTAGTGTATTAAATTTTAAAAATCAATTAAAAGTGTATTTTTTTTCCATAAGCTATTCATAGGAATGTAGGACAAAGAAAGAGGGAGATGATTTCACTACACTAGACTCTGCTCTTGATTAACTTACATCGTTTGGTCTAGATGTCATGTTTAAGAGCCATAGACAAAATGAGAAGTTTCAAGTTAGAGTGTCCCAGGTGTTGAAAATGGTCCCCATTTTCTGTTTCTTATGGATCAGTTTCTAGTAGCCAACTTTGGGTAAAAACAAGGATCTTTCCTGAGATATAGAGTTCTCTATCACTAACAATAATCAATAAATCAGTCTAAACAAAACCACTCTGTGGAAATTCTGAGGAAAAGAGACTTGAAGACCTTCAAACCTTGGGATTCTGATATTCTATGAAAATAGGATAAGTATATTATAAAGATATATGTGAGACATGTAAAGGAAATATTAAAAAAAGAGTGGTTAACTTTCCTGAGCTATTGAAAATAGTTTATTCATGTTTTAAAACTATTTTCTTTGTATAAAACATTTTAAAATCTAAGTCACTAAAGTTTCTGATGTTTTTAAACTTGCATATGTCTGCTTCATGCATTGTTACATCTGTAATCTTAATTAGTATTAACATCTCTTGCTACTCAATATGGATATTATTGAATTTAGTTTTAATTATTAAAACTACTTTGTTTTAATAATTAAAACTAAATTCAATAGTTTTATATTTCTGTACAGGGGAAAAAACACTCCATTTAAAAGAAGAAACTTAAGTCTTTGTGGCAGTTTAACTATTCAGCTCAAAATAGCCCATTGACCACTTAACATACCTTACTCTCTTGACATATACAGATGAATAAGTAAATAAAGCCTGTATTTCTCATTATTCTTTACTTCTTAATTTTTTTTATTTTTATACAAATTATAAGGGTTACTTTCCATTTACAGTTATTACAAAATATTGTCTATATGCCTCATGGCGTTCAATACATTCTTCTATGTTAGACCCAATAGTTTGTGCCTCCCTCGCTCACCCCCATATTGCTCCCACCCTGGTAATCACTAGGTTGCTTTTTATATCTATGAGTCTGGTTCTTTTTTGTTATATTCAGTAGTTTTTTGTATAATGTTTTTTAGATTTCACATGTAAGTGGTATTATACAGAATTTGTCTTACTCTGCATAACTTACATCACTTAGCAAAATGTCCTCCAAGTTCATCCACATGGGTGTAAATGGCATGATTTCATTATTTTATATGACTGAGTAATATTCCATGGTGTGTTTGTGTGTATATATATATATATATATATATATATATATATATATATATACAAACACACCACATCTTTATACATTTATCTGTTGATGGACACTTAGGTTGCTTTCATATCTTGGCAATTGTAAATAATGCTGCTATGAACACTGACGTGAATATAACTTTTCAAACTAGTGTTCTTTACTTCTTATTATGGGTAAATGGGCCCATAAAAATCTATAAGAATAAAATGAATGAATAATCATTAGTGTTTTAGAGACATGGAAATAAATTACCTTGTGGATAGAAGGTATTTTTAAGAGAGGTAGGCAGAAATACCTATAATTCTGAAGAATTTCTTCCCATTGCCTTTTATCTTATATGTGGGAACTATGCTAGTTGGAACTGAGTTTGGCAGAGGTAAATGGAGACAAGTTATCCAGAACATTCTTTAAGTAAAAAGCAAGATTTAGATTAGATTCAGGATTCATTGTGTTCTCTACGTATGTCTCTCTGTTAGTGAACATGTATACTTAGATGTAATTATATTCCACTATGTTTCTCTGTGAACATCATAGGTATATGTAAAGAATTTCTTAATTATAGACTTTAATGCATTCTACACCATAACTTTGTGAGTTGTGTTATTTTTGTAAGTTAGAAATTCTGACTTTTGTTAACTATGATGGCTACTCCAATTCTTCTAAGGGATTCCAGCCCACAGTAGTAGATATAATGGTCATCTGAGTGAAATTCACCCATTCCAGTCATTTTAGTTCACAGATACCTAGAATGTTGATGTTCACTCTTGCCATCTCCTGTTTGACCACTTCCAATTTGCCTTGATTCATGGACTTAATATTCCAGGTTCCTATGCGATATTGCTCTTTACAGCATCAGACCTTACTTCCATCACCAGTCACATCCACAACTGGGTGTTGTTTTTGCTTTGGCTCCATCCCTTCATTCTTTCTGAAGTTATTTCTCCACTGATCTCCAGCAGCATATTGGGCACCTACCGACCAGGGAGTTCATCTTTCAATGTCCTATCTTTTTGCCTTTTCATATTGTTCATGGGGCTCTCGAGGAAAGAATACTCAAGTGGTTTTCTATTCCTTTCACTAGTGGACCACATTCTGTCAGACCTCTCCGCCATGACCCATCCATCTTGGGTGGCCCAACACGGCATGACTTAATTTCATTGAGTTAGACAAAGCTGTGGTCCATGTGATCAGATTGGCTAGTTTTCTGAGATTGTGGTTTCAGTCTGTCTGCCCTCTGATGCCCTCTCTCAGTGCCTACCGTCTTACTTGGGTTTCTCTTACCTTAGACATGGGGTGTCTCTTCATGGCTGCTCCAGCAAAGCACAGCCACTACTCCTTACCTTGGACATGGGGTATCTCTTCTCTGCTGCTGCTCCTGACCTTGGACATGGGGTATATCCTCTCGGCCAATCAAGTCTATGCCCTGACCAGTAATGCTGAAGAAGCTGAAGTTGAACAGTTCTATGAAGACCTACAAGACCTTTTAGAACTAACACCCAAAAAAGATGTCCTTTTCATTATAAGGGACTGGAATACAAAAGTAGGAAGTTAAGAAACACCTGGAGTGACAGGCAAATTTGGCCTTGGAGGACAGAATTAAGCAGGGCAAAGGCTAATAGAGTTTTGCCAAGAGAACACACTGGTCATAACAAACACCCTCTTCCAACAACACAAGAGAAGACTCTACACATGGATATCACCAAATGGCCAACACCAAAATCAGGTTGATTACATTCTTTGCAGCCAAAGATGGAGACACTCTATACAGTCAGCAAAAACAAGACCAGGAGCTGACTGTGGCTCAGATCATGAACTCCTTATTGCCAAATTCCAGCTTAAATGGAAGAATGTGGGGAAAACCACTAGACTATTCAAGTATGACCTAAATCAAATCCCATATGACTATACAGTGGAAGCAGAAATAGATTTAAGGGACTAGATCTGATAGACAGAGTGCCTAATGAACTATGGACAGAGGTTCATGATATTGTATAGGAGACAGGAATCAAGACCATCCCCAAGAAAAAGAAATGCAAAAAATCAAAATGGCTGTCTGAGGAGGCCTTACAAATAGCTGTGAAAAGAAGAGAAGCAAAAAAGCAAAGGAGGAAAGGAAAAATATACCCATTTGAATGCAGAGTTCCAAAGAATAGCAAGGAGAGAAAAGGAAGCCTTCCTCAGTGATCAAAGCAAAGAAATAAAGAAAAACAACAGAATTAGAAAGACTAGAGATCTCTTCAAGAAAATTAGAGATACTGAGGGAACATTTCATGCAAAACTGGGCACAGTACAGGACGGAAATGGTAGGGACCTAACAGAAGCAGAAGACATTAACAAGAGGTGACAAGAATACACAGAAGAACCGTACAAAAAAGATCTTCACAACCCAGATAATCACGATGGTGTGATCACTCACCTAGAGCCAGACATCCTGGAATGTGAAGTCAAGTGGACCTTAGGAAGCATCACTATGAACAAAGCTAATGGAGGTGATGGAATTCTAGTTGAGCTATTTCAAATCCTAAAGGATGATGCTGTGAAAGGGCTGCACTCAATATGTCAGCAAATTTGGAAAACTCAGCAGTGGCCACAGGACTGGAAAAGATCAGTTTTCATTCCAATCCCAAAGAAAGGCAATGCCAAAGAATGCTCAAACTACTTCACAATTGCATTCATCTCACACACTAGTAAAGTAATGCTCAAAATTCTCCAAGCAAGGCTTCAACGAAATGTGAACCGTGAACTTCCAGATGTTCAAGCTGGTTTTAGAAAAGGCAGAGGAACCAGAGATCAAATTGCCAACATCTGCTGGATCATCGAAAAAGCAAGAGAATTCCAGCAAAACATCCATTTCTGCTTTACTGACTTTGCCAAAGTCCTTGACTGTGTGGATCACAATAAACTGTGGAAAATTCTGAAAGAGAAGGGTATACCAGACTACCTGACCTGCCTCTTGAGAAACCTATATGCAGGTCAGGAAGCAACAGTTAAAACTGGACATGTAACAACAGACTGTTTCCAAATAGGAAAAGGAGTACGTCAAGGCTGTGTATTGTCACCCTCCTTATTTAACTTATATGCAGAGAACATCATGAGAAATGCTGGGCTGGAGGAAGCACAAGCTGAAATCAAGATTGCCGGGAGAAATATCAATAACCTCAGATATGCAGATAACACCACCCTTATGGCAGAAAGTGAAGAAGAACTAAAGATCCTCTTGATGAAAGTGAAAGAGGAGAGTGAAAAGTTGGCTTAAAGCTCAGCATTCAGAAAACTAAGATCATGGCATCTGGTCCCATCACTTCATGGCAAATAGATGGGGAAACAGTGGAAACAGTGACTTTATTTTGGGGGGCTCCAAAATCACTGCAGATGGTGATTGCAGCCATGAAATTAAAAGACACTAACTCCTTGGAAGGAAAGTTATGACCAACCTAGACAGCATATTAAAAAGCAGGGACATTGCTTTGTCAACAAAGGTCCATCTAGACAAGGCTATATTTTTTCCAGGAGTCATGTATGCATATGAGAGTTGGATTATAGAGAAAGTTGAGTGCTGAAGAATTGATGCTTTTGAACTATAGTATTGGAAAAGACTCTTGAGAGTCCTTTGGACTACAAGGAAATCCAACCAGTCCATCCTAAAGGAGATCAGTCCTGAGTGTTCATTGGAAGGACTGACACTGAAGCTGAAACTGCAATACTCTGGCCACCTGATGCGAAGGGCTGACTTGTTTGAAAAGATCCTGATGCTGGGAAAGATTGAGGGCAGGAGAAGGGGATGACAGAGGATGAGATTGTTGGATGGGATTATCTACTCAATGCACATGAGTTTGTGTAAACTGTGGGAGTTGGTGATGGACATGGATGCCTGGCGTGCTGCAGTTCATGGGGTGGCAAAGAGTTGGGCATGACTGAGCCACTGAACTGAAGTGAACTGAACTGAGATATTCTGATATTTCTATCAACAAAATAGCCCTCCAAAATTAAAGTAGTTTGCGTACTCTAACATCTAATAAACTTGAGATCATTGCCCTTGAGGAAAAATTTTAAATATATTCTTTTAAAAAAAATTTGTATTGAGATATTGTTGATTTACAGTATTATATGTTTCAGGTGATCATAGTGCTTCACAATTTTAAAGGTTATACTCCTTTTATAGTTATTGTAAAATATTGGCTATATTCCCTGTGGTGTACTATATATCCTTTTAAGGGGCATGATATAGGTAGGGGATTAAGAGGTAGAAGCCTCTTCATATAGGAAGTGAATTTAGTGCCTGATTCCTAAATTGTTTGAGTTGCTTGTAGAAAGTACATGCAACGTTTTAAAATGCCTTGGCTTTGCTGAAATTGATCTGAAAGGTCATAGGCAGTAAGACAATCCACCATGGCAGCAGCACAGATAATAGTTCATGTGTGTAAAGCAGTCCCATGCTGTGCAAGATTATAGCATGCAATCAAGACACACTTTAGTTGAATCTTTAACAACAACAAAAATCTCAAAATGGTCTAGGCTAGAGATTTAATAGCCCAGTTGGCGTTATGCAAGCTTGACTATCACCACTCAGAGGAAAATGGATTTCCTGTCTCTCTAATTATTCTACTTGATAACTCAGAGTGGGCTCTATGATTCATAAAAAATTTAATACCACTGAGGTAGTTGACTAGTGTCTCCCAAATATTCTTGTCTACCTAGGAGTTCAGATTATGACCTTGAATGGAAGTAGGGTCTTTTCAGATGTGATTAAGTTATGGCTAGAAGTGAACTCCTATTGAATTATAGTGGCCCCCTAATCCAGGGAAATTTCTTTGGCAGAAAGGGACACATACAAAAAAGAAGGTCATTAAAAAAAGGAGGTCATTTGAAGCCAGAGATAGGCAGACACTGAGATAATGCACAAACCAAGGAATGCCTGGGGCCAGCAGAAGCTGGATAAGGTTAGTAACAACCTCCTTCCTTGAGCCCCAAAAGGGAGCACAGAGCTATGGATGCTTTCACCTGATTTTCAGCTCCAGAATTGTGAGCAAATAAAGCCCCATTGCTTTAAGACATCCCTTTAGTGATAATTTGTTAATAGAAATACTAGTTAACTAATACAACCTTGTAAGAAAAATTGGAAATCTATTTGGATTCATTTTCATCACTGTGTATATATCTTTAATTTTTCAATATTTTTTATTATTCTGTAGGTATCTTTTTATATTGACTATCCAGATGTCATACTATATAAGCAGTTTGCACATTGTTTCCATCACTGTTTCACTAAAATACTATTTTAAATGAACTTGAATTTCCTTCAACAAATTGCTTTCATTTTTAATTGGCCAAAATGACCCAACCTAGCTCTAAGGTAGAATAAACAAGATAAGTGGATGAATCAGTGTTTCAGAATGAGTAAATTGCTTCCTATAAGAAAGGTCATTCTTTTTGCACTTTTCATTCCTAGGCTGGGTTGAAAGATTTTATTTATTTAACATAAAACATATGAACATAAACATGTTGCTATTCTCTAAATATCTTTCCCTTCACATTTAACTTTTTTTTTTTTTGGTGACTTGCTGATGTGTGCTTGTGCTTAGTTGCTCAGTCATGTTCGACTCTTTGTGACCCCAGGGACAGTAGACTGCCAGCTCCTCTGTCCCTGGGATTTTCCAGGCAAGAATACTGGAGTCAATTGCCATTTCTTTCTCCAGGCGATCTTCCCAACCCAGGGATGAACTAGTGTCTTCGGTGTCTCCTACATTGCAGGCAGATTCTTTACATGCTGAGCCATCAGGGAAACCCAATTTGCTGATGGATGCTATCTATTGAATCCTTTAAATTATCATGTTATACTTATCTGATTAATTAAATCTTGATTCAGCAGTTTTGCTACTTTTTTTTCAAAGATGTTTTTACTATCACTCTTCAGAATAAGGAAGATTCCCTGAAGGAGGGAATGAAGGATCCAGTATTTTTGCTGGGAAAGTCCCATGGACAGAGGAGCCTAGTGGGCTACAGTCCATAGGGTACCAAAGAGTCAAACATGGCTGAAGCAGTTGAACACACACAAACAATTAAGAATAGAAAAGCTCTCAATGTGAGAAAACTATACAAGTACTTGAGTGCATGAAAACTTTTGAAAGTGGATGATCATCACTTCTTCACCTTTTGGCTAAGATCAAGTGTAGAAAGTAGATGATCATTGTAACCAACTTAGGTTTTACATGGAGAAACTGAGGCCCATGAAGGTTGGCCTTTATTGTTCTAAATTCTCTCAGTAGGAAAATGCACAAAAATTTTTAAATCTATTCACAGACAAACCTTGAAACTCAAGGTTTAGTTCTTAAAAATATACAAAGGACCTAGAAAAGTGTATCCTTTCATTTGACAGCAGTAGCTCCAGGAAGGAAAAATTAAAACTAAATAGCCCAGAAGAGTTTTTCCTGAACCAAAGTTGAAAGTCAGTTAGGTTGCCAATAAAGAGATTAAATCATTCTGGTAGTTTCTGGTAATAAATAGTTGAAAGACAGTTGGTTATAAAAAGATTTTTAAGCAGATACTTGGAGGATGATGATTTCAAGCAAAGTTCCTTTTGTCTGGGTGAGATGGAATGGTCATGGTTTATGGGTCCTCTGTGTCGGTCATTTAGAATGAATTCTTCCAACTTAATCACTTCTCTGATTGCTGATTGTTGTTATTGTTTGCACTGCAGTTTCTTTACTCCAACAAGTAAGATGTCATTTCGTTCTTTATTCGTGCTGGCATGGATACTTTGGAGAGGAATGTCATCCTGGCATGCAGTCACTGCTGCCTAACAGACATGTGTGGCATTTATAAAGCCTTTCTCATATTCAGGGTTACATATCCAAATTGTGCACCATCTGGGTTAATACAAATAAAGTTATAATAAATCATTCATCTCAATGTGAAATTTTATATAAGTTCATATGAATTATTTTTTTTTACTTGCCACATGGATGTTCCCCAACAGATCTATGGCCCTATAAATCTAAGGACGTTTATCTGCTAATAATCCCATGATTATAGCTTCGTTTGTTAGTTGCTTTATGCCTCATGTAAAAATGTCACTTTTTTTATTGTTGACAAGAGAGCCTTGATTCAAAACCGTTTAATACGGTTGCCTTTTGTGCAGATGGGTTTTGTCCATCTACTGAGCTTCATCAGGTCTAAACTCCAGGGCAATAGCATTTTAACAGTATGTCTAATGATAAAAAGCTTAATGTCATGTTAAGTATGTTTACCTTTACGTGTGTGATATGGACATATTCCTGCTTCCTTCCTCTTAAAAGAGGTTGAAAAACTTGAAAGCAAGGGGATTTATTTTTAACTGCCTCAAATATTTTTCAAGAGAAAGCCAATAGCAACACTTCCTATACAAAGGGAGTAAACAAGAAAAGAACAGTGGAGGCTTGGAGAAAAGCAATAACAAGTCATTTCCAGCTCTGCTGAATTGGGAAGGAATTAACAGGAGCCTTCTGCTTTCCCTTTCTCTTTTAACCACATTGACTTTACAGAAAGTCCCTCCTCACACCATTCAAGATCCCTGAATCCTGAGTTTGAAAGGATTGGAAGTCAATGATGCTGAAAGACAAAAGAACAATGGCACTTTAACACAGGATTCTTCCTGGGTGTTTTCTCTATTCTTATCATGCTTGGAGAAATTGCTTGTTAAATACCAGTCTTCCCTACTGGACTATAAACTTTTGAGTTTTGGAACAGGGTATGTGGAACACATGAAACAAAAACAACAAAAGCCATTTAACTGAAGTTTAAAAGGATGAATTCATTATTAAAGGAAATGAGAATCTCGGGAAACACAACTGCAAGCTGTTCCTTATAGGAATCTCAAAGTTCTCGTTCATGTACACACTCTTTCTTCTCTTCCCACCCACACAATGTCTCATCCTTGTTTCATACTGCAGTGTCTGTGTCTAGACTTACAAATATTACGTCTGTTTGTAGATGTCAAAGGTCAGAAGACAGTTGTTGAAACTAGAACCTAAATGTTTTTGAATTTCAGCTCTTTGCTCCTGTTTGGACTCTGTGATGTTGTTCAAAATGTGATGGGCAATGCTTTCAGAATTGCTAATAGCCAAGAGTTAACTCTTAAGTTAATTGCGAAGAAACAGATGAAAACAACAGAATGGGAAAGACTAAAGATCTTTTTAAGAAAATTAGAGATACCAAGGGAAAATTTCATGCAAAGATGGGCCCAAGAAAGGACAAAAATGGTATGGATCTAACAGAAGCAGAAGGTATTAAGAAGAGGTGACAAGAATACACAGAACTATACAAAAAAGATCTTTATGACCTAGATAACCATGATGGTGTGATCACTCACCTAGAGCCAGACATCCTGGAATGTGAAGTTAAGTGGGCCTAAGGAAGAATCACTACAAACAAAGCTAGTGAAGGTGATGGGATTCCAGTTGAGCTATTTGAAATCCTAAAAGATGATCCTGTTAAAGTGCTTCACTCAATATGCCAGCAAATTTGGAAAATTTGGCCACTCAGCAGTGGCCACAGGACTGGAAAAGGTCAGTTTTCATTCCAGTCCTAAAGAAGGGCTATCCCAAAGAATGTTCAAACTACCACACAATTGCACTCATCTCACACACTAGTAAAGTAATGCTCAAAATTCTCCAAGCCAGGCTTCAGCAATATGTGAACCGTGAACTTCCAGATGTTCAAGCTGGTTTTAGGAAAGGCAGAGGAACAAAAGATCAAATTGCCAACATCTGCTAGATCAACAAAAAAGCTAGAGAGGTCCAGAAAAACCATCTATTTTTACTTTACATACTATGACAAAGGCTTTGACTGTGTGAATCACAACAAACTGTGGAAAATTCTGAAAGAGATGGGCATACCAGACTACCTGCCTTTTGAGAAATCTGTATGAAGGTCAGGAAGCAACAGTTAGAACTGGACATGGAACAACAGACTGTTTCCAAATAGGAAAAGGAGTACGTCAAGGCTGTATATGTCACAGCCTTGTCACCCTGCTTATTTAATTTATATGCAGACTACATCATGAGAAATGCTGGGCTGGAAGAAGCACAAGCTGGAATCAAGATTGCGGGAAGAAAAATCAGTAACCTCAGGCATGCAAATGACACAACCCTTATGGCAGAAAATGAAGAATGAAAGATCCTCTTGATGAAAGTGAAAGAGGAGAGTGAAAAAGTTGGCTTAAAGCACAACATTCAGAAAACTAAGATCACGACATCTGGTCCCATCACTTCATGGCAAATAGATGGGGGAACAGTAGCAGGCTTTATTTGGGGGGGGCTCCAAAATCACTGCAGATGGTAACTGCAGCCATGAAATTAAAAGACGCTTACTCCTTGGAAGGAAAGTTATGACCAACCTAGATAGCATATTGAAAAACAGAGACATTACTTTGCCAACAAAGGTCCATCTAGTCAAGGCTATGGTTTTTCCAGTAGTCATGTATAAACGTGAGTGTTGGAGTATAAAGAAAACTGAGCACGGAAGAAAGTTGATCACCAAAGAAGAGCACCGAAGAATTGATGCTTCTGAACTGCGGTGTTGGAGAAGACTCTTGAGAGTCCCTTGGACTGCAAGGAGATCCAACCAGTCCATTGTAAAGGAGATCAGTCCTGAGTGTTCATTGGAAAGACTGATGCTGAAGCTGAAACTCCAATAGTTTGGACACCTGATTCAAAGAACTGACTCATTTGAAAAGACATCAGTGCTGAGAAGGATGAAGGCAGGAGGAGAAGGGGACAACAGAGGATGAGATTACTGGATGGCATCACCGACTCAATGGACATGAGTTTGGGTAGACTCCAGGAGTTGGTGATGGACAGCAGGCCTGGTGTGCTGCAGTCCATGGGTTTGCAAAGAGTCAGAGATGACTGAGTGACTGAACTGAACTGAATGGATGTTGGCAATTTTATCTCTGGTTCCTCTGCCTTTTCTAAATGCAGCTTGAAAATCTTAAAGTTCTCAGCTCATGTATTATTGAAGCCTCTCTTGGACAATTTTGAGAATTACTTTGCTAGCATGTGAAATCAATGCAATTGTGCAGTAGTTTGAACATTGCGTGACATTGCCTTTCTTTTGGATTGGAATGCAAACTGACCTTTTCCAGTCCTGTGGCCAGTGCTGAGTTTTGCAAATTTGCTAGCATATTGAGTGAAGCACTTTAAGGACTTGAAATAGCTCAGCTAGAATTCCATCACCTCTGCTAACTTTTTCGTAGTGAGCTTGCTATAGCCCACTTGACTTTGGACTCCAGGATGTCTGGCTCTAGTTGAGTAATTAAGATCTTTTAATCACTTAAAAGTGGGTCATTAAGATCTTTTTTGTATAGTTCTTCCATGTATTCTTGCCACCTTTTCTTAATGTCTTCTGCTTCTGTTAGGCCCTTTTTTTTTTTTTTTTGTACTTTGTTGTGCCCATCTTTGCTTGAATGTTCCCTTAGTATCTCTAATTTTCTTGAAGAGATCTCTAGTTTTTCCCATTCTATTTTTTTCCTCTATTTATTTGCATTGATCACTTAGGAAGGTTTTCTTATCTCTCCTTGCCATTCTTTGGAACTCTGCATTCAGATGGGTATACTTTTCATTCTGTGCCTGATGTTCTCATAATAGACATACAGACACATAAGAAAGAAGGCCCTGTGACGATCAAAGTTTTAGATTTTAGAGTGATGGGTCCATAAGCCAAGGAATGCCAGGGGTTATTGGCAGCTGCCCAAAGCTAGAAAATGGCAATGAAGGATTATTCCCAATGATCGTCAGAGAGAGTGTAGCCCCACTGAACCTTGATTTCACACTTGCAGACTTCAGAACTGTGAGAATAAGTTTCTTTTGTTTTAAGTTATTCACTTTCTGTTGTTTTAAGCTCCCTAGTTTTTGTTATTTTTTATGAAGCCCTAGGAAATTCATGCAGAAAGTTTAAGGATTTTTGAAAATGATTGTTTACTGATGAGCAAGCCCTATTCCTCTATTTGAACCAACAGTGCAAAGTGGGTGATTTTCCTTGGATTTTTTCTTTTGCTTCCTGTCAGGCTTAAATTTTCCATAGTCAAGCAGTGAATCCCAATTCTGCAAGCAAATTAAAGTCAGTTGCCCAAACATGATAGTGCAATTTTCCAAAGTATTTAATCTGTTTAGCTTCTTGATTTGTTTACTCTCAGAGCATCTGAGTTTTTCTTGTGTAAGTAAAATGATGTATTTACACACAACTCTCTACATGTGCATATATTCAGGCATATTGTACCCAAGAACAAAATTTACTCTTTTGTTTCAGATTCCATACTTCCTAATGAATGAGTTTCCAATAAGACTACCATTATCAGTTAAACAGCCATTACATAGAGAAGGGCTAACTTTAGCAAAACTTGATTGATGTGCAGTATTTAACAACATTATCTGTTGCCTAAATGCCACAACGTAGTTCATGACATTTTATTGTTGTTGCATTTCTTTTTATTCCAGCTCTATTGAGATGTAATTGACATGTAATGTCATGTAGGTTTAAGATGTACAGTAAAATGATTTGATATATGTATATATGCAAATGATTACAGTAAGGTTGGTTAACACATCTATCACCTCACATAGTTACCATTTGTGTGTATGTGGTGAGAACTTTTAAGATTTACACTCTTAACAACTTTGAAATGTACAAATACAGTGTTGTTAATGGTATCACTGTGTTATATATTATATCTTAAAACTGGAGTTTGTAAACTTTGCCCACCTTCATCCATTTCTCCTCCTACCTTCTCTTCCCACCCAAGGTAAATACTAATTTGCTCTCTGTTTCTGTGAGTTCAGTTATTTTAGATTTCACATATAAGTGAGATCATATGGTACTTGTTCTCTGTCTGATTTATCTCAGTTACCTAATGTCCTCAAGGTCCATTCACATTGTCATAAATAACAAGATGTTCTTCTTTTTTATGGTTGAATAATGCTGCACTATATATACAACAATTTCTAGGTCCATTCATTTGTTGATGGACATTTAGGTTGCTTCCATGTCTTGGCTATTGTATATAATGCTGCAGTGAACACTGGGGTGCCTATATCTTTTCAAAGTATAATTTCCTCCAGATATATGCCAAGGAGTGAGATAGCTGGATCATAAGGTAGCTCTATTTTTAGTTTTTTAAGGAACTGCCATACTGTTCTCCATATTGGCTATACCAATTTATACCCCCACAAACAATGTAGGAGTGTTCTCTTTTCTCCATAGCCTCTCCAGCATTTATTGTTTGTAGACTTTGATGATACCCATTCTGATTGGTGTCAGGTAATACCTCATTGCAGTTTTGATTTGCATTTTTCTGATAATTAGGAAGATTTAACAATTTTTCATGTGCTTTTTGGCCATCTGTATGATTTCTTTGAAGAAATGTCTATTTAGATCATCTGTCCATTTTTTGATTGGGTTGTTTGCTTTTTTTGATATTGATCTGCATGAGCTGTTTGCACATTTTGGAGATTAATCCTTTGTCAGTTGCATTGTTTACAAATATTCTCTTCCATTTTGTGGGTTGTCTTTTCGTTTTGTTTATGGTTTACTTTGCTGTGGATAAAGCTTTTAAGTTTAATTAGGCCCCATTTGTTTATTTGTTTTTGTTTCCTTTGCTTTAGGAGACAGATCCAAAAAAATATCGCTGTAACTTACATCAAAGAGTATTCTGCATGTGCTTTCTCTAGGAGTTTTATAGTATCCGGTCTTACATTTAGGTCTGTACTCTATTTTGAGTTTATTTTTGTGTATAGTGTTAGAGAATGCTCTAATTTCATTCTTTTACAAGTAACTTTCCAGCTTTCCCAGCACCACTTATTGAAAAGACTGTATTTCTCCACTGTACATTCTTGCCTACTTTGTTGTAGATTAACTGACTATAGGTGCATGGGTTTATCTCTGGCCTTTCTACCCTGATCCATTGATCTGTGAATCTGTCTTTGTGCCAGTATCATACTCTTGTGATTACTATAGGTTTATAGAATAGTCTGAAGTCAGAGAGCTTGATTTCTCCAACTCCTCATGTATTAGAGTTTCTTTCTCAGGATTGCTTTGGCTCTTTGGAGTCTTTTGTTTTTTTATATAAATTTTAAGACTTTTTGTTCTAGACTGGCAAAAAAAAGTCATCGATAATTTGATATGAATTGCACTGAATCTATAGATTATCTTGGGTAGTACAGTCATTTCGAAAATATTGATTCTCCCAATCCAAGGACATGGTATATCTTTCCACCTGTTTGTGTCATCTTTGATTTCTTTCATCAATGTCTTATAGTTTTCAGAGTGTAAATCTTTTGCCTCTTTGAGTTTATTCTGACAGAAAATCATTTGATTACAATTTTTAAAATATGCACTGTATAAGAGTATCAACTATTCAAAATCATTGGTGGACTATCCTCTTCCTTAAGGGAAAATATTTAATGAAAATTCTAAGTAAATCAGAAGAGAATGTTGGGGAAACATGGAGCAAGAGTTAAAGGATGATTAATGACTAGTATCATCAACTATTATAAACACATAAATATTTTTCCATTATGTATCGAAGTCCTGGGCTTTGAAATCAAAATAACTTGGATTGAAATTCTGGTTCCAGACTTTGTTTATGTGATTCTGACCAAATTAATTAATCTCTAGAAGTCTCAGTTTCCTCACTCAAAATGAAAATCGTAACTTTTCAAGACTAATTTGAGGATTGAATAAACTAAAACACAAAAAGTATTTAACACACAGCTTATACTAATCAAATGTCAACTTGTGGTTATTATCTTTATTTTGCCAGCTAAGTGGGCTGAATTGTATTGAAAGTTAGAAGCCCTTACTCTTCTAACAGGCTTGGAAATATACTGGCAATTCTTATTCATTGTCTTACTATTTCCAAGCTACTTCATAACTTTCCACCTTGGGTTAACTCAGGAGTTTTTCAGACTGGGATGAAACACTGTTGACAGGCTAAAATATTATTAAATAAAACACAGCCATTATTTTATAATATGCCTAACCAAATGCCTGAAACCTATCATGGGCTTATAAATATTTGATGAATGAGTAACACCATGAATAAATGATAGCCGTGAATAGAATGTCAGTGTCTTCAAAAGTCCGTAGTACTAGTATATAGATTGTTAGGATAGATTACTTTTATGGTTGTTTAACCTTAGTCATTATACAGAGTGTTTTTCTTAATTTCATTCTCAAATTATAATATTCAAGTTTTAGAGTTATCTTGAAGGTGTGAGATAATTTTTGGAAATATATTTGCAAAACTTGGCCAAAAATTTTTATTCTGGACAACTCATTCTCTGGGGACTCCAATGCATGGGTGGTTCCCTACTAAAATGTAGACTCAAGGTATAAAACAGCACTGTCGATGCCTAATAACTTTTTAATGTTTAATATTTAAATTTTCATTGGAATATAATTGCTTTAGGATGTTGTGTTAGTTTGTGTCATACAGTGAAGTGAATCAGCTAAACGTATTCATATATTCCCTCTCTTGAGTCTCCCATCCCCCACCTCCATCCCACTTCTCTAAGTCATCACAGAGCAGTGAGCTGAGCTCCCTGTGCTATATAGCAGCTTCCCGATAGCTATTTCACACATGGCAGTACATGTGTATCAATGCTACTCTCTCAGTTAGTCCTCCCTGCTCCCTCCTGACTGTGTCCACAAGTCTATTATTTACGTCTGCACCTCTGCTGTTTCTAATAATGCCCAAATTATTTCATAAGTTGTTCATCAAATATATGCTATAGGATAACTTCCATTTAGAGTAAAGTGTCATGCTAAATTGACATTTATAGATTCCATTGTGATTAACATTTGCCCAAATAATAACAAAAGAGGAAGAAAGCATTATGATTAAGAAATAGCTCACAGGGACTTTGCTGGTGGTGCAGTGGATAGGAATCCACTTGCCAAGGCAGGGAACAAGGGTTCCATCCCTGCTCAGGGAAGTTCCACATGACTTGTGGTGTTGCCAAAAAAATAAATCTAAAAACAAATAAAGAAATATAGTTTTAAAAAAGAAACATAGTGCATATATAAATTTCTAGGTATTAAGAAGAGTTAAAGGATTTCACTTTCAAATACATAAAAACCCTGATATCTATAGCAAATATGGTTTTAAACTACAGTATTTTTTTTCCTAAAAAAAAATTCCATTTTCTTTCTGAGAAATTGGTGTCAGATCCCCAAGCTTCTCTTTCTTTGTCTCAATCTTTTTCCACTTTCTGAGCAGAAAGGAAAGAGGGCAGGGGAGGTAATGTCAGAGAGCCCGATGATGATAGGTTTTTCTGAGTGATTGGATATAGCTAATTTGTACCTGATTGTTCTCAGGGCCACACCTGAACAATGTCATCTTTTAGAGCTCTCCCTGAAATCACTTCATCAGCAAGATGAGCGGTTTAAATAGCTCTAAAGAGCTACACCGGGTAGTCTTTGTTCAGTTTCCCATAACCACCTCTGGACTGGCAAGTCATCCATTTTTTGCGTTCAGAAGGAATAAAACTCTAAAGGTCCCCTACAAACAGGTTTTAAGAGGCCAGGAAAAAGACAAAGAAAACTTTTTTTTTTCGTCCTACAAATAGGAACACCTGGGAATAGACACTGCACATCTGACAAGAGAAACGAGAAACGACATCATAAAAGGGTTGTTCTTTTGACCCATTTTCAATCAGTTTGCATTTTGTAAATAGCAGTTGTTTATCATCCCGTGGACATTTGACAAAGCTTTATGACGTTAATTCACATCACTACCAGTAACCCTTAAGCTCTGTGCCCTGTGATTGGTATTGGCTAGGGGCAGAAAAGCAGCATCTGCCTGGAAATATTTATTTATTCAATAGATTTTCTAGAACCCATCACCATAATCCCTTCCCACAAAAGGGAAAACCTCCAATAACATAAATCATTCACAAGTTGTGACACTAAATTGAACAATTTTTCCGACTTCTAAAATAATAGTTGCCTTATTACTGGAAGGAGCTTAAAATAAAAAAGCCAGATGTGACTCTTCCCATCACAATGCCCCCGAACCATGGAATCCCATATTGTTTCAAATCAGGCATTAAATAAGGTCTAAGTGTCCTACTAACTAGCACACCCACCATATGTCATTGGCCCAAAAGGGAAAGTTCTAGTTTTTATTTTTAATCAATTATATAAAGAAAAGCCTAAATTATACCTTTTTCTTCAATTTTTTGGTATTTTCTCCCATGCTGAGATCCCCTCTAATAATTTCTTGCTATGAATATTGCATGTCCTTCTCCAGTTAATTATTTATGTTGATGAAACATGGCACTTACCATGCCTTCTAGAATTCCACTTGAACCTGATTGCTAGTAGACACAGAGAAGAATCAGAGCTCATACAGGATTTGGTTTGTAGAAAATACTGTAGCTATTTTTTTTCTTAAATTCAACATTCACCAATCCATTTTTTTCTACAAGATCATTCTGTCACTACTATTGCTGTCCTCTGAATGTCACTTCATATATTTCAAAAGTCCTGGCAACCTCTCATGATAGAAACTACCAGTCAAATTTCAAAAGTACAGTCTACTCTAGACCAACCGACCAACTTATAATGATTCAGGTCAGCAGGGACTCAAAGTTTAAGAATGTTTTTTGCTGTTAGCATAAAACTCTTTTCAAAAAGAATCTCTGGTTATCAGAAATGCTTCAGTCATTCTAGAAGGAGTCTTCCTCAAATCCTGAATCAATTTTAGAAAAAAAAAATTCCTGATTCTTTACTTACTGAGAGGGGAAATTTTGAGAGAACACATTTGGAAGCCTATTGCCTCCACAACTTCTTTACACAATGTGTCTATTAATATAAATGCAAGACTAATTTCTCTTGGAGTTTGAAGTTTAGTTTTCTAAACTAAAATTACAAAATACAGTAATGAATGAAATGGCTAAACATGATGTTCACTAAAAAAAGAAAAATAAGATATAAGCTATTTCACTCGCTGTAAACCGAATTTCTAGTTACTATAAGAATTATTGATAGGGATAGATGGTGTGGGTGCCCGTTTTAAGAAAATGAATACAAAGGCAGAAGATACCTGATTGCATGTGTCTTCATATGCTTATAAGGCCATGAAGGACAATGCTGCTGACGCTAAGTCACTTCAGTCATATCTGACCCTTTGTGACCCCATGGACTGTAGCCCACCAGGCTTCTCTGTCCATATTATCCTCCAGGCAAGAATACTAGAGCGGATTGCCATGCCCTCTTCCAGGGGATCTTCCCGACCCAGGGATCAAACTCGCATCTCTTATTTCTCCTGCATTGGCAGACAGGTTCTTTGCCACTAGCACCACCTGGGAAGCCCTAAAGGGCAATCTTTTTTTTTTTTTTTTAAGTATAGTTGATGCACAATATTATATAAGTTATAGATGTAAAATATAGTGATTCACAATTCTTTTTTAATTTTTAAAATTTTCACAATTTAAATTTTTCACTCTATTTATAATCATGAAGTATTGAGGCTTCTCTGGTGACTCAGAGGGTAAAACATCTGCCTGTAGTGCGGGAGAACTGGGTTCAGTCCCTGGGTTGGGAACATCCCCTGGAGAAGGAAATGGCAACCTACTCCAGTATTCTTACCTGGAGAATCCTATGGACAGGGAAGCCTGGTAGGCTACAGTCCATGGGGTTGCAAAGAGTCAGACACGACTGAGCAACTTCACTCACTCACTCACTTCATAATCATAAAATTCCCTGCTATACAAGGTATCCTATACACTGTATTTTTATACATAAGAATTTGTAATGGCAGAAATCAACAAAATATGGTAAAGCAATTATCCTCCAATTAAAAATTAATTAATTAAAAAAAAAAGAATTTGTAACTCTTAGACCCCTCCCCCTATTTGCCCCTTCCTGGATCATCAAAAAAGCAAGAGAGTTCCAGATAAACCTCTATTTCTGCTTTATTGACTATGCCAAAGTCTTTAACTGTGTGGATCACAATAAACTGTGGAAAATTCTGATAGAGATGGGAATACCAGACCATCTGACCTGACTCTTGAGAAACCTGGAGGCAGGTCAGGAAGCAACAGATAGAACTGGACATGGAACAACAGACTGGTTCCAAATAGGAAAAGGAGTACGTCAAGGCTGTATATTGTCACCCTGCTTATTTAACTTCTATGCAGAGTATATCATGAGAAACGCTGGGCTGGAAGAAGCACAAATGGGAATCAACATTATCAGGAGAAATATGAATAACCTCAGATATGCAGATGACACCACCCTTATGGCAGAAAGTGAAGAGGACCTAAAGAGCCTCTTGATGAAAGTGTAAAAGGAGAATGAAAAAGTTGGCTTAAAGCTCAACATTCAGAAAACTAAGATCATGGCATCTGGTCCCATCACTTCATTGGAAATAGATGGGGAAACAGTGGCTAACTTTATTTTTCTGGGCTCCAAAATCACTGCAGATGGTGACTGCAGCCACAAAATTAAAAGACGCTTACTCCTTGGAAGGAAAGTTATAACCAACCTAGATAGTATATTGAAAAGTAGAGACATTACTTTGCCAACAAAGGTCCATCTAGTCAAGGCTATGGTTTTTCCAGTAGTCATAAATGGATATGAGAGTTGGACTGTGAAGAAAGCTGAGTGCTGAATAACTGATACTTTTGAACTGTAATGTTGGAGAAGACTCTTGAGAGTCCCTTGGACTGCAAGAAGATCCAACCAGTCAGTCATAAAGGAGATCAGTCCTGGGTGTTCATTGGAAGGACTAATATTGAAGCTGAAACTCTAATACTTTGGCCACCTCTTTCGAAGAGTTGACTCATTTGAAAAGACCCTGATGCTGGGAAGGATTGGGCACGGGAGGAGAAGGGGACGGCAGAGAATGAGATGGCTGGATGGCATCACCGACTCGATGGACATGAGTTTGGCTAAACAGGAGTTGGTGATGAACAGGGAGGTCTGGCATGCTGTGATTCACGGGGTCCCAAAGAATCGGACACAACTGAGCAACTGAACTGAACTGAACTGATCCCTCTCTCCATTGGTTTCTTCTCTGCATCTATGAGTGAAGAACAGTAGTTTTAAGGAGCTTCATCAAAATATAATGGAAAATGAACATTAAGAAAATGGGCAATACAAGAATAAATATACTTGCTCTTGATCTGCTGAAGCAATTGAGACATTCAAATTTAAAAATTTTGCTTTTCATTGTTTAGTTTTTTCTAAATTAAAGTGTTAACATTTATTTTAAAAAGAAACAGAATGCAAAATTAGATACGAAGTAAATAATATTTAGGGTGAGACAAAATCACAAAAAATATAAAATGTTAAAGGTTAAGAAAGAAAGCTGTTCTTATGCTTAGATCTTTAATCCATTTTGAGTTTATCTTTGTGTATGGTGTTAGAAAGTGATCTAGTTTCATTCTTTTACAAGTGGCTGTCCAGTTTTCCCAGCACCACTTGTTAAAGAGATTGTCGTTTCTCCATTGTATATTCTTGCCTCCTTTGTCAAAGATAAGGTGTCCATAGATGCGTGGATTTATCTCTGGGCTTTCTATTCTGTTCCATTGATCTATGTTTCTGTCTTTGTGCCAGTACCATACTGTCTTAATGACTGTGGATTTGTAGTATAGCCTAAAGTCAGGTAGGTTGATTCCGCCAGTTCCA